>JAADYU020124105.1:0-11763 GCA_011763375.2 Heteractis magnifica | reverse complement strand
TGTTACGTACTACCGAGGCTTGTTCTTCAATCCTACGTTCCTCATCCATCAACTCAATCATTCTCTTACAAGTATTGTTTTCGTGAAGACCTTAGATGTACTTTTCTAATACTACACGAGACTCTGAATACGCGATAGAATGATCCATGTTTTGGAGTTAGTTGAGTTCAGCTGATCTTTGAATAATTAGGTAGAACTTCGTAGGTTTTATTGTTTGTTGGTTAGGAGTCATTGATTTCATTTTTTTTGGAGACAATAGGCCGTTTTCGGTCAGCTCAATCGGGTGGTTGTTTTAGTTAATTATGATGCATAAACACAGACATACGCTTGGATGATGTCGAAGACATTTTATTAAGACTTCAGAAAAGCTAAGATATTAAAATACTGTAATACAAGAATCAAGTCTATTCACATTTCGAAAAAGTGTCTATGGGTTTTTTGTGTATGGAAAATTTCAAGTGCTTATCATAAGGGTTTTTCTTGGAACGAACACCTTTTCTCCTCTTGCAAACGGGTGGTGACTCCATAACTTTCTCGAGTTGAAGGTTACGTTGGCTTTGGCCGGCTTGAGTGTATCGAGTGTCACTGTGATTATTGTTCTCCCTTTCAGGCAGCGCAAAGAATTCTCGCTTCATTTTCTGTTTAGATTCACCTTCAATACTTGATTTTAGTCCTGGGTCATCTCTTGGCTTTGTGTGAGATGCATGTGGATCAATTACTTGTTGGTTGTGAATTCTTGCTTGATCTCCGGGTTTTATGGTTTCTGCAATAACGTAGGCCATATCACTCAAGTTCCTGATGACGTTTTTCAATTCTTCAAACTCCTCAATAGTTAAAGCAATTCCATATTTTGTTGGAAACTTTTCCGAGACACGAAAATTAGTGTATTTTCTGATATGAATCAGAATCTGTCCTTGAAATCATTGACGGTAGCATGGTAGCCTCGCGAGCCTAACTTGAATAAAGTGGCCATGGTTTTCAAAGTAAAATTTTCTTGTCCTCTAGCTAAGTTTTCTGGGTGAAATAAAAATTCAAATTACCCGCGCTATAAATCGATTCGTAAAACAAAAGACTCGTTCAAACATGTCAAATTAATGAATTCATGACGTCGCTGAGTCGCTATGGCAACGGAAAAACAACCTGCTCACCCTTGCTCACCACTTACCAAAAACCGGGCCTGTGCGGTGTCTAATATACTACTACTATCTGCGTTCGCTTTCATCTTCAGAATCTATATCCATGGGTATAGATTCTATAGATGCATTACAACGAGGTATGGCAGGTTGGTTATTTAGTACTGCTGTAAATCCCAATCTTAGTTTAGATTTTTTTTTTTTTTTTTTTTTTTTTTTGAAATGCATCAAGCCTTTCCTGAAATCTTTTCACTGCATTTATATCCTTTTCGCTTATTTGGCCCGCAATATCGTCTGATTTTCTCCCTTTAAATTCCTTCTTTCTCTTCTTTTTACCAAAGGATTCGACATTAAAATCCAATGCACTTAGGAGAAGTCGTCTTTTCCGTTGTGGCGGAAGTCGTCTTTTCCTCGGCTGATTCCAGCTCATCAGCTTGTCCGTGCATGACACTTCATTTTGATCACCCGACAGAAATGCTCTACTGAAGCCCTCTAGAGCATAGCAAACCGCAGCTACATGTTTGCAGCTTGCTTTAGGACCTTTTCCGGCAACACAGCCACATTTAGCGAACTGAATATCCGCTGTTGTTTTGTGTAGTCTGATCAATAGCTTGTAAACTCGGTCTTTCCTCATCTCAGGTAAATAATCACACTGTACTGACCAGGAGAGTGTTGTAGCCGATCTTTACTTGAAGCTTCTGGATATGCCCGTCTTTGTATATCTGGAAGAAGACTGTGTCAAGACTTAAAATCCTTTGTCCTTTCGTTGTCTGAAGCGACTGCTTCAATAAAATAGGACACGACTTGGGCCATTGAGAATTCACGAAGCGTGTCCACAACACAAGAGTCCTTAATCGCTTCCTTAATGCCTTTGAAAGGAGCTTGGTTATTCTGGTTAACTGAGTTTTTGCTCGCCATACCAATCTTCTGTCTTGAAAAACTGGGTTTTGAGACTGAAATGTTTCGTTATTTATTTATTTATTGGCATAAAAACGTGAGAAAGAACAAGCTGTCGAGTCTACTACTACGATTGTCCAAATTCGCGGGCTTGCAATGTTTTGCCTACCAAAAGCTGTTGACCAATTAGGGAAAGGCATGACGTAGTGTCACGCACAACCTGATACATTGATCATAGATGGTCCCTGAAACACGGCGCCCAGATGGTCCCTGAAACACGGGCGCAGATGGTCCCAGTCTTGTAAACAAACGTCCACTTTTTAAATATATATGAATCTATATATGCAAAAACAACCCCAAAAAGAAAATACAAAAAAAAAAAAAAAAAAAAAAAACAAAAAGTAAAAAAAAAAATATTCGTCCTGCTTCAAGCTTGAAAAAAACATTTTAGTTCTTAAAAAAAAAAAAAAGGGGGGGGGGGGGGTTGGAAAAAATAAAATGAATAAAAATGAATAAACAAACAAGAAAATATATAAAATAAATAAAATTTCAGCGACCGCTATCTCCAGTGAAGCACCAAGAGAATCCTTGCATAAACAGACCTTAGGTAGTCAACCTAATCCCTAGGGTAATGTCATACCAACGAGAGAACATTTTTTCACTAATTTTCAAAACATGAAAAAATTCATCTCTCGTCTAAATTCTTACCAAATCCCATAAACCCTCAACATACAACCATTTGTTGGTTGTCGCGTGCTTGCTGGAGACAACACGTACAAGGGCTCAAAGAAAACAGCTACAAAACAGATAATCTGACATCAATAGGCGATCCTTAAAGCCAACATGCCAAAATGAAGGTCTTCGTGACCAAAAACACTAGCGCGCAAACCAGGAGTATACTCATCTTTTCTTGTTGGGAGATCCATCCAGGCCAGGACAAATTCGTTGAACTGCCAACCATCAGAACAAATCACAGGCCAAAAAGGAGATGACTGCCACAGAGGAACAACCAGCGTACCACAAGCTCGACAATTCAGAAGACTGTTAAGTAACATGTAACGGCTTACAAAACTCGAGAAACTGTTAACTTCTCTAATGCAACCTCTTTCGAGTAAATCCAAAATGGCTTCCTCAACAAAATCACGATGCCGAAGAGCTAACGATCTGTGTTTAATTCTTCTTTGGCCTTGGCCAAGTTTCCACTTTCAATGGCTTTTAACGCTGCTGAGCTCGTCTTGAGAACACTAGCACTGAACTTGTGCTGCTGCTCGTAGCCCTTTTTCTTGGAGTGAATCGGAGCTTGAATCAGCTTGAGAGGACGTCTGAGAACGTAAAATTTCAGCAACCGCTATCTCCAGTGAAGCACCAAGAGAATGAATCCTTGAATAAACAGACCTTAAGTAGTCAACCTAATCCCTAAGGTAATGTCATACCGACAAGAGAACATTTTTTCACTAATTTTCAAAACGTGAAAAAATTCGTATAATAAATCCCTTTATTTAAGCAATAGAAGACAGTTCCTTCTAAGTAGAGGTTATTGTCAAAAAAAACAAAGCTTTGATTAGTCTTGAGACATTCTAAAGGACGTTGTGTCAGTTTTCTTCGGCTGTCACGGCTCCCAGTCAATCAATACTCCACTGCTGACGAAACTGTGGTTTAACGAACGCTTGTAACTGTATGCATCTAGTAAAAAATTTAGCGACTTCTTCATCGAAGAAATAACAGTTTTCTCAGCGATTGTGGACCATCTCTGAGTTGATTCTTCAAAGAGCGGGCTTAGATCAGATTTCAACAGATAAGTTGTTTGCTCTCATTACCGATACGGACTGAGAAAGTTTGGAAGCCACCTAGATCATGCCAGTACTCCACTCACAGTGGTTCATCTTCCATAGTGAAAGGACGGCGAGACGTAATCGGCGATGTCATCTCAAAAGAACTTACCAACCTGTTCGAGATCCATTGGGATCACGTAAATATTGTCCGAATTAATAAAACATATTACAAAAATAAAAATAAATTAATTAAATTCTCGTGCTAATCAGGACTGGTCAGAAAGGGGGAAGGTCATGAATATCATTATTTATCGAAAGGCCAAAAAGTTGTGACCTATTCCCACCCCTTATTTGAGGCTCCTTTCCCCTCTACTTTCTAGCCAGTATGAAGCGCAACATTGAACATAAAACAATGAAGACATGTCCGCTCTGATAGAGTACAAAACAGGGATGGGCTATCCACCTGTCCCTTACCGAGAATGGACAGTGATGGTAAAAGGAAAAAAGACTACATAAACGGTCATATAATATCCTAAATGCTCCCTCCCATGTTCTATTAATCACAGCAATAAAAGGAATACTTAAGAAGTATCTAGGGTGGGGGGTGGATGTGGGGAAGGGGGAGGGGGAGGGGTTAAGACAGTAAGGAGCTCGTGGTTCCTGGAGCACCGCTTCAATATCAAAATTCTTTTCTCAACTCCCTTCGAGACACTAATAGATTTTTTTGTATATTCGCATGGTTTTACATACACTACAAAACATATGCTCCAAGAATGCACTTGGAACTCATTTCAAAGAAAAATCAAAGCAGCGCCTAATTACTATCGATTGACTGGCAGGGACTGACAGAAACAGGGGTCTCATGGGTCTCAATGTCTCAAGACAAGTCAATGCTTTGTTTTTCGACAATATAATCTCCATTTAGAAGTTTATTCTAGTTTATAATTAACAATTAGACTACGAGTTCGAGTCTTCTATGAGTCAATAGATAGTCAACGAGGCGCGTAGCGCGTAGAAAACGAGAATGAGTAGTAGTCTAATGACCTCAACCATAATGACGTTTTATACCTACACTCCCAGGAATCCCTTTCGGTAGCTTTTTTGCCATGCTAATTTTCACTATTGTCTTGGTATTCTCAAAGGAGTTTTAACGTTTGAATATGAAAAGAGACTTTGAAGAGGATTGTGGTAGTTTAGGTATGAAACGTCATTAGGGTTAGGGTCTATTGTTTTAGTAGAAACCCTGCACTAGCATACTACCTTCGAATTCATACCAATATTTATTGATTTCAATGCTTTTTTTAGCACAAAACGCCGGCTTTTTCGCAACTCACTCACCATCACTCAATAGTTAGTGAGTACGTTAGCCAATCAGATTGCAGGATTTGTGATAGTTGCTAGTGGGTTTCTACTCAGCTTAGATCTAGTATGCGCACTCTGATCGTCAAAATCTATGCTTTAGTTAATGATATCTCTCACTTATTGCTATATCATAAAAGCGATAGAAGATAGTTTTTTATGACTCTATCGGTGAATTAGAGCACTTGGGATTTGGGCAACACTCGAAAAAAGTTTGAAAATCACTCGCTGACAGCTCGTGATTTTCGAACTTTCTCATGCTTCTCCCAACATCCCACGTCCTCTATTTCTTCGATAGAGTCATTGAAAATTGTCTTCTATTGCTTAAATAAGGGGATTTATTATAGCATGTTTTTTTCGAGTTTTCTTTGGAAGCCAGTGTTTGGAGAGACGTGACAAGGCGGTAACGCAAGGGTGTTTACAAGCTCACTCAGCGACAAAATAAGAACTTATGTCTTCGCAGTTCATTCGTACTTGGCTTTATTTTCCAATTTCTTGCTTATTTTATTCTAACTTGCTTATTTTGATGTATTTTGGACGCCAAAATTATTTTTGGGGTAGTTTCTCTCACAGACCGGAAGTGATTTCACGGCTAAGAAATCGGTCAAAATATAGCAACTTTCGACTCGCTTTCCAAATTCGCATCGCTCCGGCCGACAAATATTTTTCAAGAAATGTAAAGTTTGTGGTTAGAGTAATCGAACTTGGGATATTTTTAGTTTCAAAATATTGCCGCTTTCGAAAAACATCGATATAGTGTAAAGAGGTGGAGACAAGAGCATTGCACTCAAAAATTAATCCTAACGCCGTTTATGGAATTAAAAATTATCTTTTTGTACACCGGTGCTCTCACATAATTGATTTAACATTTTCTTGGCTAATTTTACCAGAATGTTAAACGAGAAGTATTTTTTCGACAAGTTTCTTAACGCCTATTTTAAGGTCGCTTCGAGCCTCAAAATTAGGGCAAACTTCGGAGCTCAATTTTCCCAAAATATACACATTCAGAAAAAAAAGAAACACATTTTGAAACTTCTTTAGTGATACTCTATTCATGTCCAAACTAGACGCTCTAAGAGCGTAAACTGGGCTACCTGTGGATTAATGAAATACTAAAATTGTCTTGAAATTAGTTTTCACTATTTTACAGTATTTTATGAGCCTTCGATTCCTGTTACAGCGGCTGTCAAATGAGAGCATGCGCAGTTTGCCTGTACGTCACGTGACTACCCATACCATTGCATCAACTGTAATTGACATATCGATTGACATCTGCATCAGTTGCAACATTCCCCTGCATCCGGGAACCCTGTAGCTTACTTGGTCTGCAGAGTACCGATTGCGCAATTTTCGAAATTTGCTGCACAGGAAAAAAACAAAAAAAAAACAAAAAAAAAAAACGGAGACACGCGACGCATTTCTAGACTGGTCTACCACAGGTAGCCCAGTAAAAATGAGCCAAATCGAATTTTTGAGCGCGACCCCACTGGTCGGTTCTTAGGTGCACAGCCTCTTAAAAGTCGGAAACCCGATTACTCACCGAATAAAAACGATCGGAATTATTAACCGTCAAACAGAACCGATCTTCGCACTCGTTAATTCGGTCCTAGTCTCCCGAAAAAGTAATCGTCCAATATGGCGGCTAAGGACGATTCAAATGAGCGAATTTCGGGAAAATCTACAGAGTTCTCAGTTGATGTAATATATCCATAAAATCTATTGTGTTCTATTGTCGTTCTATCCTTTGTATTATGTGTTGTTCATTGTATTTCTATGAATATATTACATCAACTGCGTGCTCTGTAGACTCTCCCGAGCGATTTCGTGGCAATTTATGCCAAGCGTGGTCTTACATGAAGTATTTTGCTTTGGAACGAAAAATTTCCGATGAAATGTTGGCTTCGACGTCACTCCGAAGATTCTATTGTTTACTAACATTCTTACAGACATAGGATAGAACTTCATTCCAGAAAATCAAAAGTTCTCTACCATCGATTTAAACTTAAAGGGCTTAAAGATGAATGTGTATATGATGTGTATCCCGGCAAATTCGGGATTCTCTGTTCGTATCCCCTACGTCGTCCATCTTGGATTTCTGAGATTAAATCCAGGTGAGTTTCTTACTTTTTTTCCAATAAATGTTTCATTCGATTAACATTTTAGTTGCAGTCCTCGATTTCTAATGATTTTTTCTTGGAATAGTGCTGTTTATAAACGCTCGAACATAACTTATAGAAGTTTTTTTTGACTTTCATAATTCGAGAAGAACCATAATGAGTTCATATTAATTTAATATTATTCGGATTCTTTCGGCACAATCATCTTAGATTACAGTAGCATAAATAAAGCTTTTGTTTTGTTTTGTTTTTGTTTGTTTGTTTGTTTTTTTCTTTAAGCTTGTATAAATCGTAGCTGTTAGCTCTTAGAAATTGAAAGTGAATTCCAAACACAGATTTGTCCCAATATCGCTAAGAATATTAAGAGTCACTTAATCTTCGCCCTTCTAATAACATATTTTCATTGATTCTACATGAGAACTTTTGAATGACTAAAAAATATTTCTTAGTTTTAGTTCTGCATCTTGAATTTCTTCTTGCGTGCTAATGAATGGTTTACTATTAGGCACATTGTATCAGGCTAAACACATTGGTTGAAAAAAAAAATCAAAAATTAGATTTCAATGATGTCACATATCTAAGAAACTTTGTATTTTGTTGAATAGCAGTGAGAGTTTTACAGTCTTTCTTTCCTTGATGCCAAAAAGGCTGCAAAACCTCTTGGCATCAACCGTCTCTTATTGTGTGGAAACACAATTCAAGAATTGCCATTTCAAGAAAAAGACTTGTGTATAGCTTTCAAATAAAATTTGACAACCAGCAAAAGATGTCAAAAAAAGATTCCATGAATCCTACTGAAGGAAAAAATGTAACAGCAAATAAAACAATTCAATTTATTAAAATTATTAACATTACAATACATTCAAATTTCAAATATTTGACATTTATTCTTGAAAAGTTCCTGATACTAAGTCCTTGACTTAGATCTTCTGCTTTTTGACTTGTTGAAGCACGCAAATTATTACTCCCTCATGGAAGGAAATCAACGAATTTTGAATCATTGTAAATTTTGAAGACATCCTGTCATAAACATTGGTTTGGAATGGAAATAAATATCCGCTCTTCTGCCATATGAACACTAGCAAGAAACACTTGTTGAGCAAGCTGCCATTTTGTCAAGCTGCATGCTTTTTCCCATGCTGCTTTGCGCTGAAACTGAACTGAATAATAATTGGGATCCCTGTGGCACTATGATGGAAAAAAGTTGTAGAGTCGGTGCAAAAAAAATAGGGTCAGTCGGGTAACCGGAAACGCAATTTTTTTTTTTGGCCGGAGTAATTAATGTATATTGTAATGAAGCAATAGAAAACTTTGTCCATGTTTGCATGGCCTGACATAAACATGAGAGGGGCTGCGAACATTCGAGACAGTTATGCAAACCTGAGACTTAGTCGAGTTATTATAAAATAGTTTAAGCCAAACTGTGTTTACATACTCTCATGCAAACACACCTCTCAGCCTATCAGAACACGCATACATAGGTAGTATCTAGTATATTTTATAAAAACAATTATAATGATTACCATGATAACTTAGTAAATTGAGTTATGAGCAAAATCTTTCTATCTTTGAGAAGTGTTTTTTATTTCCAGTTGAGAGTGTTTGGTTTCAAGAAATTACAATACTGAACAGGCTTTTGAAAGCATTTGTAGTGGGTAACAAAAGAATGCTATCATTTTTGTGTTTACAAAGTATAAGCTGCACAAGCTGATTTGCCATTTAAAGTTGTACTAGAATTTTGAAGTATTTTTAGTATATTTTACTTTTATCTGTGGGCATGAAACATCTTGCAGTTGGCTCAGTTTTAAATTTAGACACATTGTACCAATGCCAATACTTGAGGACAAAGAAAACCAATTCAGAGAATTAAAGAGTTTCCCATGTAAAAAATTGTTTTGTCCTCCAGTTGGGGAATAAGTAAAAATATGGATCTTTTGGTTGTTTGCAACCATTCCCAACAGGATCAAAAGATAAAAGCAATAACAGCCATGTTGGAGTGTGCAGACAAAAAGAGCTAATGAAAAATCTTTTGTACTAACAAAGAAATTCCTCAATAAGTCTTCTGCTTGTATTTGAGGTTTGACGTTAGACCTATATAACCATTATATCAATTCATTATAGGATGCCTGGGTACGAACTGCTAACATCTGATAAAGATAAGCTGCAAAGGTATCTGTGTAGCTCTTGCAAGCTGCTGGTAAGAGATGCTGTACAAACTTCTTGTGGCCACTTTTACTGTGAAACGTGTTCCAATGACCTCATGCAGTAAGTAAAGTTGAGCTATTGAAATTGATACAATAGAATAGAATCCACTGGGGCTAAACAGACCAAATTGGCTAAGCCATTGCTATGTATGTTGCTACCCCTCAACGCCTGTGGGAATAAGAACTTTTGTTCTAAAATTTCATTTCCGTGTAATATATAAATACAAAAAAACAAAGAATCTTATTCCCAAAAAATTTGAATTGGGTGAAACTGTAAATAGAAACGTTAGCCAATTTGGTCTGTGTTTCCCAATTTCTGACCACATGTCATTCCCTTGATAATAAGATTCTTGAGTTGAGGCTCATCCAAATTATTGTGTCTTTTCAACCATTGCCATCAAGTAAAGAAATAAAACCCTCAAACAATCAAAAAGTTGATTTAGTCTATTCCATATATTCATAAAGCCTGATGAATGTGTTAATGACTTGGGTCAACATCTAGCTATTGCCCTTGAATTTGTATTGAGGAATTCATTCCACATTACAAACTCAATGTATCCAAGACAGGATTGCTGAAGCACTTCCCATCAAAAAACCACTTATTTAGCAGTTTAAAATAAAATAAAATAAAAAAATGGGGGTACTTTTATGGCGCATTTCACAACCGTCTCAATGCACTTTACAATGGCTTTTAGAGGAGGCCTTTGCAGGCTGCATTTTAAGGTGCCATTTGCAGCCAAGCAGTTTAGAATCATGGGTGGGTAATTAGTATTAATATGTTATGCCTCCAGTTGGGGTAGGCTGCTGAACCAGGAGACAATCCTCCATCCCAGTCTATTGGTGAGACCTTGATTTATAGCTAAACCCTGCCCTCAGGGCTTGAAAATTTGCAAGCTCAAGATTTATAAGCTGATCCCTTGACATCCCCTTCTCCATGTGGAATGAGTCAAAGCATTCACTATGATGCAATTTTATTATACAACTGGCATAGGTAATAGGACTGCATGCTGTCCAATTTGAAAAGAATTGGACGAAAAAAATTCTGAGGACTGCCAAAATTGGACGAGGCCATAGGCCAAGTTCAATTCTTTTCAAATTGGACAAGCATGTAGTCCTGTTACTTAAACTAATTATATAACTGTAAGTTATTTTCTGTGATTTGTCTTTTTTGTAAAGAATCCATTTGCAAAGCATCAAGATCCATTGTTTAAAATCTAAAATTTTCCAACAAAAAGATCAGTGCAGAGTCAAATGTATATAAATGATTAATTTTGAATTCTACCTATTTCTTTACAAACTTCCATTCACAAAAGGTTGTTCTTGAGAGTAGAGACCCACTCTGCACATGATTAAATGATTTTGAATGCAAAATAATTCCTAAAAACAATTAAAATACTTGCTGCAAAGTCTGTATTTTATTTAGGTCTGACTTTACCTAACAGTGCATTTGATAGAGTGCGTGGGTGCAATTCTGCACTGTTGACCAAAAATCGCACATTTGCCATTTTCTGCACTATTTTCAAAAAAATGACCAGAATAAATCATGAAATTCATAAAATGTTTCTTCTAGCAACTAAATTAACTTTAAAAATTGCCATTTCTAGGCATATTTCATTACTTTTATGGTGAATTTGAGGTTCTAAAACATGTTATTTACCTCCATTCTCGATTGTACAACAAAAATCAACAAGGCATTTCTTTGCAATTGTTGCAAGACCCTGGGAATTTAAGTTTTTATTAAAAGAAGGCTTACGATTGGCAGAATTCAGACAATTCTTGTCCAATCACAGTTATCAATAAAAATCAGGATGTTTTTGGTGGGAAAACATATGCCCTTTTGGTTTGAGAGTTTTGGAACCGTAATTTTGGTATTTGTTGCAATTAACCTAGCTAGTGATTAAGAACCTGTTAGGTTAACATTTTCCATTGAGATCCCTTTTTAGTCTAAAATTTGAAACAAGTTCTTATTTTATAGTTATATAAGAACTTTTTCAAATAGTTGTTAATTTAATATTGAATAACATAAGTCATTGGATGTTGACACAGAGTGTAAGAATCATAGGACTTACGATAAAAATTAGGTTTTCAGATCAAATGATACCAGTCATGTGGCCTAGTGGTAGAGTATCCGCCTCATGACTGGGAGGTCGTGGGTTCGAACATCAAAAACAAAACAACAAAAAAATTATTTGTCTAAAAACCTTTAGCAGTGCTGTATAAAAGTGAAAGAGCTCTTTAGTACTTAGTTTGTTTTCAAACGATAAATATTACTCGGTGCATG
>JAADYU020123772.1:0-11796 GCA_011763375.2 Heteractis magnifica | reverse complement strand
ATGCTGTTGCGGGAGGAGTCCAGACACTTCAGACTGGACGCTTTCATCAACACTAGTAACATTCTAAATGACCATATGTATCTTTTACGTATTTTCTGCTGTTTACAACATTGCATGTTATCAATGATTAAGCGAGCTAGATTTAAATGGGAGATCTGACTATTTACATGCAGACAAGGAACTTTGGTTTAATTTAACAAAATGTGCAGCCCAAGGTATGAAAAGAGACAGTCACTGATAAAACGCTAAAAGCTTAGAACTGACCAGAGGATATTTCCAGTAGCTAAGTCAGCAGACACAGTAGAAAAGAGACTTAATTGGACTATCTAAAACTATTGAAAACAAGTTCTTAATTGATCTGTCTGCTTCTACTAATTGTTCAACTATTCTCAGAGTTTTATAATAACTAGAAACAGAACTGGTTTCATGACCAGACATGGATCCCTTTATAATTTGAAGAAGTTCTGCCCAGCTCAGCTCAGCCCAAACAGCATAAAAGCACTCGATAGCACAAGTTTTATCCTTAAAGAAAATAATTAAAATGGCAAGAAAGGTTATTTTGAAATAATCATGCTCTTCGATGCGAACGTACACTTTTGTCGCTATAAAAATGCAAAACTAATTTTCACCCTCAAAGCAAAGCCCGGGCACGTGGTGCGAGAGCGCTGAACCTTCCAGAAAATACTAACTGCTGCACAGATTTTAGGACCTTTTGGGCTTTATAAAAATTGTTTTTGACTTTAAGACTGGAAATCAAAGTTAACAAACCGATTATGGCTTCCCTACAGTTCAAATACGCCGATAGTAAAAAGATGAAAAGCTATTGGGTCAGTTGAGATTCAGATGTGGCATACAAACTATGCAACGGGGATATGCGGAGGACTAAGAATTATATATAAAAAAAATTCATTTATTATTGTATATTATGAGGAAAAATAAAAATTACAAATCGCATCACCAGTCCAAAATAATTTTCGCGCCAAATTAAAAAGTTTAGGAAGCGCGCTCGTAATCGGCGCTACATAAATTTCCTGAGTGTTTGGTGACTTGTATTAGTTTATTTTGATAAAGTGTTTGTCTTTCCTGTTTCTGTTTCTCTGTCTTTTCGGCAAAAAGTCTTGTTATATCAGTTTTATTTTCATGTTAAATCATCTTACTGTAAAGATGTTCAGTTGAAGAAAGAAGTTAACCAAAATAGGCAAACGTTTAAAGGGTCAAAATCTGTTTGAGTGTCCGCTCAATATTTTGCATTAGTCTTTTATGTAGTTAAAAACAAGATTTTGTCCGCCTTCGTACAATAAATTTCCAGAGTCAAAACTTCGAATAGAGTCACAGGAATTTATCCCAATTATCTCGTGAATAATAAATAAATATTAATCAATAATACATTGGATTATTGGGCTGGGTAAGCTTACTTAGATACGATGATGATACTGAAGTTTTAGACTTTCAGTCTGTCTTATGGAATCTATGATTTCAGACTTTTTGGTTTATTTTAACTGAACTCTGTTCCTGATCAATTTTGGAACTGTATATGATGGCCATATCTCTACTGGAAGTATAAAATGGCTTCAAAGAAAACTAAGGAACATAGATTCCAAAGTGTTGAATATTTACTCATTTACAACTGCCGACAGGCCGACAGCGGCGAAAACATCTTAATAAAAGTCTTGCAAATCATTTGTCATTCATTGGTCTTACCGATAAGATAACAAAATGAACTGCATAGCGCTCTTGACTTCAATGAAGGAGTGAAGTATGTGTGGCTGACGTGGGGGATCAATGGTCGCTTACAATGTCTTCATCCTCAAACATGTGTTGGAGGATAAACGTTGAAGGTGAAGAAGGAACGACTAAAGGCAAACAGAGGACACCAGGAAGACATAGACCATTGTCATGACTACAAGACCTCGGATTCTTGCCATGTAGTGAAACGAATAAAAACTTGAACGGTCTTTGCGGTGCTACTCGCAGCTGTTATGGTTCAGTATCAGTCAGTTATAGATTTAATTGTGTTGAAGTTGAACATCCAGCTTCAGGCAAACATCTATTCACATGCATCACTAATAGCCGGCGTATAAATAAATTCTGGATTACAAACACTGCACGCGTATCGATCGTACGCACAGGAACGATGACGGACTTAATAACTTAGAAGAGTAGCTAGATCCATATCTATAGACAGTTGGCGTTATAGGAAAGCTTGACGTTAGCTGGTTGGTCGAGTATGGAGATCGATTCTAATACTGTTCGGTGGCTTGAAGCTTCTTTTTCTCAACCTTTGTTCTCCAAGCTTTCTAAGTTTAACCAAGTCGAACGATGCAACCAACAGGCGGGTCAAAGAACGAATTTCCCCTAACTGCGCGATAGGTAGATTTAAATGTTCAGCTTGCAATTACAGACGAATCTATACCGTTAGCATATCTTCAATCTTGACAAAGGAGAACTCGTGTTATTTACGTAACCTAGAATCAACAATACCAGGCTCGCCTTCAGCACAAGGGGTTCAAAGCTCTTTTATTCTGAGTACCCAGGAAAGAGGTTCAAGTACTTTTAACGCAATAGTCAAGTTATTTGCGTCGTTTTTATTCTCGTTCTGTGAGACTGTTAAAGTTGCACAAAGATTTTTCTATTTTATAATTATTTTTTATTTTTTGAATGAAGTTTGCAGAAGAATCGTTTCGGCGTTTTGACTCCCAGATTAATCCGTTTTCGATTTGCGTTATTAGCTTGCAATTAAATTGAGTATCATTTTTATCGTAAAAATAAATGGGCTTAATGACACCCAGCTGTCAACTTCACTTGTTTCGCCTTCCTACAAACAATCCACGGAAAACGGAAGTTGGTCATTCAAGAGCGAACGTAGGAATTCACATCTAAACTGAACGCTGCTCTCGAACAAAAACGAAACTTGCTATATATATAGCTGTTGTTTTTTGATCAATGTGGTTAGCTGTAAGATTTAAATTGCAAAGACTGCCGGTACAATTCATGTCTCGCTTCGTACCGCGATTCACTTGTGTGTTTTAAAATGATAGCTAGCGCTCTTACCGGCTGTTGATCAGAATCCCTACAAAACCTCACATGCCTCTATTTTAAAAAGAGAGTCTTAACACAGCGCTCGCAAAACCCGCGAAACAAAGATCTTTTGGAAATTATGTAACGATTCGGTTAAGAAATGCCAGAAAAAGAACTTCGAAAATGTGCATGGGAAAAAGGGATAAATGCAACAAAATCTGAGCCCTAATGCCAAAAACAGCTGAATTGACGCGGCACATGAAAAGGCTAAGCATGGGCGCTAGACATTATCTAATTATAGCAATGTTTATTTTGCTTGTTGAGAGGGGAATCTAAAGCTCACCGACTCATAGTGGGAGACAGAAAAAGATAGGTGAACACGCAGTTGGCTGGAGATTTTGGTTGAATGTTTTGTTGCATCGCGGAGAGCAGGAATAATATCGAGGTTTTCAGAATTTGGTGCGTAAGAATGTGAGCTGCTTGTAACTAGATCTTGCCGACAGAAAGTGATTTGGATTAATTACAATTTCAAAACGAGTGACCGATATCACTTACGCCGTTGTGGAGGCCTTCCGATAAGTTGCTTAATCTCTGGGGCCCTGTGCGACCCGTTGCCCAAAAAACCCAAGATCTAAACCAAGACTGAAGGAGCGTCGAGAAGAGATTTTATAAAATATCATGTACAGCCGAGGCTTTAACTACGTCCGGCCGGCATACTCCATTCCACCTCACGAGCAACACACTCCACCACCATTGTCCCATCATCCCTATGTTTACCCTTCTCCACGTTACGCATTCAACACTTATTCTCCAAGTACTAGCACTTATCCCCCTAACACGCCCTCCTCTCAGTACAGCCATGGTTCGTCTATGCTACACTACAGCGAGTCGAGGAACATGGAGATCGTTCCACGGGAAAACGAAGCCCCAGTGCTTCACCATCTTCCACAAGCTGCCCCTCTAATGGACGAGTGCGCTTCAATGCCGTTGGAACATACTTGTATTTCTCATGGATCAAGCCGTGAACAAGGTAATAACGAGGCATCTTAATGTCTTTATTACTGTTTATTAAGCATCGCGCCTTCTTAAGTAGTATCGTAGTCTAGCTTGTGATCACCTTTTGAATCAGCTCTGGATAGCCATTAGCACTCGTTTCATGTGCCTTGCGGTATTTACATTTACAGAGTTCATGGAGTGCTAATGAAAGATAATTTCGTTTGAGATTTTCGGGTTGGTTGTCTAACAAAAGCAATAACATCTCACCTGGTTGGTGATCAATGAGAAATCAGAGTTCCTAATCACTATTCGATTGTCTCAACTTCTGTTGAGATTGATAGAACTCAGAAGTGTTCGTTTTTCACAGAGTCTTTCCTTCACTGTCCGGTTTTATTAAAGAAGGAAGACATGACAGTTCGTTCATGTCAGTTCATTGCCCTTACATCTGCCAGTATTCGTAAGATGTTTGATTTTCCGATTTTATTCTCTTCCTCTTAAAAACAAATTAATTCTGATAGACCAGAGACTTAAGAATTATGGTCAAAATGTGCCTCAATGGCGGAACTAGAAACAGGGAACTCCAGATCAACCGAGTACAAGAACGTGCTAGAATTTCAAGGTGCCTAACTATCTCGGTGCTGGTTATATTTGTTATCACCCCTCAGAAATTTGTTTTCTTGGTATAAAATAGTTGTGCCAGGAATATATATGAATCTGTTAGATGTCTATCGTTGTATATGTTCGATAATTGGTCGTAGTAATATACTGTAGATTGATGAAGCACATAGTGATGTATATCAATCAATATTGACCGATATCATGACCATATAGAACAATTGTTGCTAAATATTTACTTTTTAACTAGAAGGGAAAAGATATACATTAGAAGAGCCTAATATGTACTCATACGATAGCCACTCAGTCGCTGCAGTAGCCTGGTTTCCTCAATTGTTTCTTCAGGGTGTTAATCTTTTCAAAGTGAACGTTGAAGAGGATTGGATTGATCTCTAGATTTAGTCTTGGTGGCCAAAAAGTAAGCCAGCAAACTTCACCTAACCATACTAGGAAATGTTGCAAGTCTGTCTTTGCTAGGACAACCTAAAATACCTCACACAATTGAATTTGCCTTTATATTTAGAATTCTCAAAATCTCTATAAACCTGGCAGGGTAGTGAGGTTTTATACTGAGCCACAATTGATGTGTAGTGCCAACTTTGGTGTAGAGTTCAGTTTTTATTAGATTAACAAGTTGATTAAATAGCTTCTCTTTATCTAGCAGGTATGACTCTAAACCTATATTCTTTATTACCCAGTATATTCAGTTTTGACCAAGGATTGGTAAAGCATAGAGTCTATCATAGAATATTAAAGTCCATATCAAAACTTGAAGGATAGTTTGGGGATTGACCTGATTTCAGAGTATACTCTTTGTCTTTACTGGAATGAAAGTTCTGTACAATAAATATTCTAGATAGTAAATCTTTAGCCCATTTTACGATCACCGAGCATTAATCCCGTGTATCAAGACCCAGACTTAATAAGGACTCTAATTATGCATATCTATATCTATATCTATATATATCTGTTTGAGTCAGGTAGGAATCAAGAAGGGTCTTTCAGTAAATTTCTTAACACTTTTGCCACTAGAGATTGCCACGTCAGGAATACTTCCTTTCATAGAAAGTTTTTATCTGCTGAATTAGCCAGGATTGACTTTGAGTGCACTACAAATAATATGTACTTAGAACACTCTTCAAATTCAAGTACCAATTATACCATACTGTTAGCCTATACTGATAATCCAGTTAGTGTCCCATTAAATTATCTATTCAATAATCATGCTAGCTCATGGGTAATTTTGATGATTTTAGTAAGAAATTCTTCGGCAATAAAATCTAAAAACCAGTAAGAATGTCTTTATCAGTTTGGAATAAATGTTCTGATAAAACAAACTCCATTTTGCTGGCCTAATAGATGTCTTATAAAATCTGTCGGCAAAGCTATTGCTGTGGTTAGAGAAGACCACAAAATCGACATACGTTGTGCAGATGAACCACAAATCAGACAAGAAGTGGAAGTGGAAGCCGTCAATATGTGAAAACACCATCAAACCTCCATGATAGCTCTGTAAGGATGGACGAAAAACAATGCACAATTCTTGAGCAAAGTTTTACCAACAAATAATTGGATTCGTATGCGTTTTATTCTATTATATTTTGGCGAAGGATTTTTTGTGTTCAGGAATCTTGATTCAAAACATCTCTATCAATATAAAAGGTGAATTTTACTTTTCTTCGATATCACACGTTTTAATCCGGCTTCAGAGTTCCGGTTTCTAATAAACCATTTAATATGATCGATGAATTAAAGCTAGTGTAGTAATTGAGAAAGCTCAAATGGTAAAAGGTTGGTAAAGTCTCTTTTACAGCCATAGTTAACCGCAAACAATACAACCTTGGATGTACACTTCTACTCGTTCAGTAGTCAGGACTACTAGAAATCAAGATAAACCGACAGAAATTTTAAATCTGTAGCCTCTGTTTCTTAAGAAAGGGACCTATAGTTGCCAAGTTGTACATATAATTTTGTCTTTTTTGCTGAGTTAGTGAGCAGCACGCACTACTGTACCTCAGTCATTTGGTAGAGATCTCGAATGGAACTAGGTCCACGAGGTGTGTCGTTGTCTGAACGGGCTCGGTGTTGTTTTTGCAGGAACTAGGAGTTCTTTTAATTGTCCAGTCAATTATTTTGCAAAATAAAAGTCAAATCCAGAACTGCTTGGCGGATTCTCAAAACACAAATTAAAGAAATTTAATCGCTATTTATGAAATTTGTTACAAAATGTCGAAGCTTTGTAAACGGCTGAGCCGAACAATTGTTCGTAAACTTCTTCTGACCAAGAACTGTAAAAACTATTTCACCTCTATCATACAGCCAATATACGACATAGAAGGTACTCAGCACTCGTCAAATAACCGCGATAGCTTCCTTCTTTTGGTTTTTAGCCCAAATAAGGCCGTTTAGGATCCGACACTGCCTCAAACTGCTGCGGTCCGTTGTGAGCTCATCTGATCTGTTGTTGTGCTCTCTTCGGCTAAGTTTTACTCTGCGTTTTCAGCTTCCTCAGCCTAACCGCGATTAAGGACTATCTGTGAACAAAAAAAAACATTTCTCTTTGGCAGTGGAGTAATCCAAATTCGTAAAACTTTAATCTCGACAATATTTTTGCAGTGTACGAGTGCGGTTATCGCAGGCACCGCACGCGATCATGTGATACAGTGGGCAAGCTACATTACGTTCACTGAGTGAATTTGATGGATGAGGGAAAACCATTTTCAAGTGCGGCTAAACGGTTGAAATAACATTCATATAAAGATGCCTTTAGAACAGAACAACGAGGGGAAAGTTAGTAGAGAATGATGCCCAACAGTTTGTGCGAAGAACAGAGCTTATCGGCGCTTAAGTATGACGAGTACAGCGATATGACTGAAGGCGGTCTTATACTAAGAACATCTTAGGAATGCAAAACTTGCAGTATATGGCGTCAGACTTGGTAAACGAATCAAAGTGGCTTCTCTTAAGAGATTGTGACTCGTTTGAATCGTCAGAAAACCTCTATTTTATTTTCTGTGTTTTTTGGAGCATAGAGAAAAAAGCTAGGATAATTATCACATGTAACCAAGTAGTTATTTTATAGTAGCTATTTATTGCCGTTTAAAGTTGGAATAACCAAATAAACCTAACCTCAAACCAGCGCTATGCACAGCTACTACTGAGCGCTGTGATTTCTACGGCCCATTTTGAAACCCTTAATAATTTTGTCAATGAAGGTTGCATGGTTGTTAAGAACACTGAAAACGTTTTGCAGATACTGCGAGGTATAAATCTAACTTAAATAGCAGTCCGGTCTGACTAGTTTTCGCAGCTTAGTTACCGCAAAAAAACGTATCGCGATTGACAGCACATTAAAAAACGACTTTTGCCATTCACAAAGGCTTTTTTCGCTTTGTTTATCACACTTCTTTTTTCAAAGAACAAAGTGAGATTCGGATGCTCGTAACATAATTCAGTCAACAGAAAACAGTAGTTCATGGCGGAAAACATCAGATGGGACCTAGCGTTTGTCACTTTGCCCAGAGGTTTGATAATACAACTGAATGTATAATATCTGTGGTTCGAAAACTCTCGTGTCCTAAATCTCGCAAGAGCAAAAGTATCCCCTAGCGCTCAACATTTTCTAAACCCATCAGAGCCACTTACAAATCAGAAATCGTTTTCAGAGTCCATCATAAGCGTACGACTGCCCCTTTTTACCACGCATTTTTACGGCTAAAAAAATCGAAAGATAAAAGTGGTTACTCAGTTTAATTTAAAACGAGCAACTGATCAAGGCAAGACGCGACAATTCCATCCAGACTTTTAAGTTTTTAAACCGATCTATTGTATTTGAAGCTTACTAGTTCTTTCAACTTGTTTTGGTTGTTTTTCAGTCGATCCCAAAACAGGAAAGAACGGCAAAAAGCGAAAGGAACGAACAGCGTTCACAAAACACCAAATACAAGAACTGGAAAACGAGTTCCAAAGAAACAATTACCTTACAAGACTTCGTCGCTACGAAATAGCAGTTAGCCTGGACTTAACAGAGAGACAAGTAAAAGTTTGGTTCCAAAATCGACGTATGAAGTGGAAAAGAGTCAAAGGAAAAAGGCCTGAGAAAAAACCGCTACTTTTGGACAGCGAAGTAATCGAAAACATTGGAAAAAACTGATGAAGTTGCTAGAGGATTTTCCTGGTATCTTCAATGTTTCAGTTCTTGATTTAAAGGCCTTGAAAGATGTGGACATTTTCAGATGAGTACTCGAAAGCCGACCCAAAGAAAATTTGGTCCTCTTTCTCACTTGAGAGAGCGAACGAACGTCGAGTTGAACAAAAACTACATGTTTCTAAACCGAAAACAAGAGAGAAACCAGACATAAGACTAAAATACTGAAAAGAGACTCTGTGTGTACACACATCCCAAGTGCTTTGGGGTGGATATAATTTGTGTAAAAATATCTATTATTTGCCAGGGTATATTGTCACAATTTTGTTTATTATCTTTCTGTATATAGTAGCTTAAGAGGCGGGCTTGCCATTCAATCCTCCGGACATTTCCTGCTTTTAAAGAGAAACAAAAATAATCAAAAATAACTCTCCCATTGAATAAAAGTTGTTTTTACTGACAAATTTACTGACAAATTTTGTTTAAAGACACATTTTTAGACATAGTTTTCTGAAAGTACAAGAGTTGAGCCCAAATTTTTTATCGTTACTTTCTGAAATTGTCTTGGAATTCTAAAGCTTTACTTTTTAATTTCGCTGATACCAGCTCAAACGTCGTGTCTCGAGATCGCTGCGAGTTATTTGTGACTCCTCGGAGTCTTAAGCGTTTATCTTCATAGTCCTAGATATATAACATGAATTATATAGAGCTGGAAAATACGTTAATAGAGATATATGGGTTGTTACTAGACGATGTGGACATACTGAAGGTGCTAGTAGAAGTACTACTGCTCCTTGGCTCAAGGAATTATATTGTTCGTGGCCTGAGCAGTGATCAAGACCAAGGCTCAAGTTTTGTTCCGATCCTTTATCAGATAGACGCTTCTATTTATTATACTTACCGGCTTTGTGCATAAGATCCAAACTATTGCGATTAACCGAGAAATGATGATACTGGTTCGTTCGTCCGTTCGATGTGATCAGTTTTTTGGTGACTGCAACTCGGAATTGCCTTTATTTCGCACGGACGTGAATCAGTTTTTGCGCACAGTACGGAGAGAATTAATACACATGCAGTACCGTACCTGGATTCTTAGAGCAAGCGTGTCAGTGGAAATCTAAAGTTTTAAAAGAAAAGTTTAAACACGGGAGCATTAATAATATTTAATATTTATATTGCGCAAATTAACATATACATATGATCAAATGCGCAGAGAAAAGCATTCAATGAGGCGGCCTCTCATTTCAGTGTTACTGTGCCAATCATGGTCATAAACAATGATGTTCTAATTGTTTTAGTCTCTCAAGTTTTGGTTTTTTAGTTTGTTTGTATTCTTTTCGGGCTATCTTTATCTTAAATTTTATTGTTCGTATTATTTGGTAAGTAACAGCACCAAAAACTGAAGAATTTGACCAAGTCTTTTTTTAGTGACATCATTCTACCTTTGGGTGCTGGACTTTGGCATCTTGCAGATCACAAATTCTGCTCGGGCTATCGCCACTAGCGATTCAACTTAGGCGTGAAGCCTTTTTCTCTCCCAAAATACAAAAGTCTTATAAACGTTTTTTCAGCGCAGTTTCCCAGTTGTTATAAAATAGAAGGGACTCGATCAACCGCACAAATATTCTAAGCTAGCTAGCTTCACATATGCGCCGTTCATATGCTACCTTTTACAGATCACTGCATTGCAACAGAACCTTGTACATGAGTTAATTCAATAATCCTCAAATGAAATCCAAGCTAAATATAAAGTCAACTAAGTTAGCAGTTATCTTTGTGGAATCATCGGTCCAACAAAACTATCCAATATCAGCTTTTCAGCTTTGTAATTAATTAATAGATGCCGCTCCAGAAACTAATGAAGAAACATATGAGTCGAATTTCCAAAGAACCGAAAGGTTAAGCCAAGAGAGAACTAGACGTTGCCAGTTGTAAGTTGAGATTTAAATTCGATTTTGTTCCGGCAAAGAAAATTCAACTTTTACCCCGGAATTATTTTTAAGAAAAAATCATAATTTCACTCAGGGTACTTCTGGCTTACAAGATATAAAAAGCGAATGGTAACCATAAAAGTTGTAATTGGGGTTGTATCTTTGTCTTCATGGCTTTGTTAATTTTGTCTTATTAAGAGAAAAAACCTCAAGGTAAAGTCTAGCGCGATAAACTAGCCGAGGTTTGAATCCGACTGGAAATAGTAAATCGAGTTGTGAAACAAAATCGGCAGATTCACTCCAAAAGCCCTGCAACGGATTTGAAATCTTGATATCACAGCATCTCAGTCTTAATTCCTGTAAATGATAAAACACGTGATGACTTTTGTATTGATCTCATCTCATTCAATGTTCTTTTATCTCCTTACGCTTGAAATTTAGCCAGTGTAAAGATAAGAAATTAGAGGGATTTATTAGATTTCTTAATCCTAAATATTCCACTTCGATCAGACTCAGGCGTCGGTTTTTGTGGTTCATTTGGACTGGAGAAAGCTAGAACTCGACGTCTCGTGTAACTAGCGGTATCGTGCCAACAAGATAGGCCTATCAAATGTTCTGTTTTGCTCTACAGTCGCTAAGGAGCTCACAGCAGTAATCTTTTAAAAAGGAGTTCAAAAGAAATAGCCGCAAATTTAGTATAGATCTAGAGTGCTGTTAATAGGCTCTTGCTGTGGAGGATCACTCAGTGTGTCTCTCAACCAAACAAGTAGCAATCAAAGTTGTTAATCATAGGGGCAAGGGGGTCAAGCGACGGGAGACTATAGTACAGCAGCGCGCGAGCCGACTAGATTGCCTCCGGCAAAAAAGGTAAATAGCCAGTGATTAGACTCCATTGCGATTTGAGGAAGTACAGGTATGCAAAATGTCATGTCTGCCTCGAGGAAGTCAACCTTGGTATCTTATTTTCGATGGTCAAAGATGTGCTGAATTGTGAAATGCTAAGTGCACGTTTGTGGTGAAGATTTTGTACCAATCAGTCAGTACAACTGAATCACTGAAAAGATAACATGTTTGCCTCGAGCTAACCAA
>JAADYU020123661.1:0-11800 GCA_011763375.2 Heteractis magnifica | reverse complement strand
TCCTTTTAATCAAAATGGGAGTTCCCGCTCCGTCCTTGACAATAAACGTTCTGTTATTGGACAGCGTATTAATTGCAATTAGAGAGAAATCATCCAGAAAATTTTTTCCTTAAACAAAGTTAATTCAAGTAATATTCTCTTATTGATATTCGAAATACTCATATTCTCTTTTTGTGATAATAGATTAGTTTTTCTTTGAGCTAAAATCAACATCCTTCTTTAATTTGTCCGATCTGTTCGATCATCTTTTAGTGTTTCACAACCCTATTAGTATCACAAGAAAGGTTTCTAGGCTTCTATCACAGTGATCAACGGTAGCTGAAAATAGTACTTTAAAGGCAATTGGAAGATTTTTAGTCTCCAAAACGTGTAACCATAGTTAATAGAGGGGACACACTCTTTCCTCTAGCAAGACGCCATCTTGAAACTATTCATGTGTACGGTCGTGAGCACGTGACCAAGCAAAAACAATAACAATAACACGGTCCTTTGAAGTTTGCCGGTTTTCATAACCAGTCCCCTCTATTAACTATGGTGTAACTGAATCCAAAGGCGAAATTACCAATATATTGTTAACAATGCCAGCTTCTATCACTTGACAAGCTTTAGTGGTTCCTTATGTCATTGATATCTTTAGGATTATTGAAGAAGAAATTGCTTTCTAGATGATAATTATTCATATGACATAATAAAAATTCAATTTTCTTTCTTTGTTTTTTCTTTCTTACTTTCATTTTTTGAATAAATGTCGCTTATTTTAATCAACATGAGCTTTCTAATATTTAGCTTTGGTGGTCTTTGCAATTTTTTTAAAACCAAATAACTAACTCGATTGCTTCTAGACTATCAAAAGTATAATCTCTTTCCAAATAAGAGTCAATAAATATGTTCTTGAAGTATTTCGTGTGTATTCTCAATATTCAACTCGGTCAGAGAAACACTTGGATTATTCGACCAAAATTTCGTCTAAATCACCTACTTTTGATTTTTGCTGAAGGCCATAACTTTTCGTAAAGGTATCGAAATTACTTTTTAAATGTTCCAATTTTCTCCCTTCCTCTCTATATCAATGGCGGATGACTTAACGCCAGCTTCGCTTCCATGTAAATTCAAAATGGCGGCCGCTACCGTAAAAAGGTCTATTTGATGTTTCAAAAACTAAAAGCGTAACTAAACCGAACGGACAACTCTCGTCAATTCATTTCTCGTCAGTGCTTCAATACTGCATGGACTGAGTGGAACACAAAAGGAAGCATATCTATATGTTTTATGATACAAAATGAAAAAGAAAACGTTTTCGTTCTCTCCTATTTCCTTTACTCCCGAAAAAAACACGACATGATGTATGTCTCTGCTCGGCCGTACTCTCAAAGAAAACGGTTTTCCGCCAATCAGAGCACGAGTAGCCATATAATTCGTTTCAGGTTTAATGCTCCTTTGATTATCTTTAATTAAATCCAAGGAGTCGGATGTGATGATGTCAAAAATTCTTTTTCAAATAATCATATTTAATGTTAACCATGATAAAATACTAGTGAATGTCGAGACTGATACAAAAAGTGGCCGGGTAATATGAGTGTAAAACAACTGAGATATCGCTCGTTGAAAACACAACTTTCCCTATACAAAGTCTCCACTTTTGAATCGGTTCCAAGCAATTCAAACCAACCATAAATTAGAAACTTTGTATAGGGGAACAAAATCTTAAACTTTGACATCTTTGTATCTAATGCTCTTAGCCCAAGCAAATTTTAACAACAGTTATTATGCACAGTTTTATGTTATTATCAAAACTGAAAAAGGATTGAAAAATCGCTATAAATTACATGTTATCATCAAATTATCCGAGATTCGCTTTTCTAATACGACAAAAACCCTTATTCATATGCTACTGCGCATGTCCGCAATTTCAATCCCAGCAGAAACACTTCAGATGTAAATTGCTTTGAAAATTAAAACAATTTTGATTAAACCTATTTGGACGAGAATAGATATAGTGAACATAAGACATTGTAACCATGTAGAAACCAGATCCGGCTTTTGTAGTATGAACTGTTACAAAGAAAAAAAAGAACATCTTGATATTCACTACCAGCAGCTCTACCAAGTATTCCTGGCTAAAAAATGCTTCCATTCCGGACTGAAAAACTCTATGAACTATCTCTACCTTCTGATAAAGCAGAACGTATGTCATTGAATAAGATTCCTCAAAATTTCCTTACATACGATTCTCAGATCGGTAAACCTTATAAAAGGATAAAGATAAATGATTGGGTTTATACATGGAATTAAGAGCCATGATAGTAATACAAAGTACAGCACAATTGTTTTTGCTCGATATCCTGTGAAATTTACCAACGGAAGTGCACAGACTAAAGAAAGATAGCAGAGAAGAAGTCCGCCATTTTAAAAATAGCGAGATGAGAAGGGCCTGGCACGAAGTTTTTGTTACAAGAAGTGACTGATGACTAAGATTTATCTTGTTTTGGGGCTGACTAAGAATCATGCCAACAGCACCCACAAAATTCAAGGTCAAATTGAAATATTCAAGGAGACACTGAAAAATTTCCAGGACTTTTCAAGGACAAAAATCAAATTTTCGGAATTCAAGGAGTATTCAAGGACTCAACACATTTTCAAGGAATTTTCAAGGCTTGTGCGAACCATGCACAACATCAAAGTTCGCAGCCAACGGGTTGGGTTGTTGGGCGTGAACGTCTACTGTGTAAACATGAAGAGCTCGAAAAGACGTGATGTAGCAGACACACGTTATGGGTAACATCACCAGGAAAGAGAAGAATCAATGATTATTACTGTTGCAAAAAATTTTATTTTTCGATTGTTAACAAATAATGAAAGGAGACTTGCTACAATCCACACGGCTACAATCAATAAACGAACTCGTTTCTTGGTCACAATAATGGTGTATCGATGTCTCAGAGTAAATGCCAAGTATCTGTCTATAACTGATACATGTCACCATTAACAAGGATATTGACCCATGACAAGCTGTGAAGAACATATATGACTTAGCCAATACACATACTCCTTGATTGTTGCCCTGTAAGAAATAGGTCCTTAGTGCGATTTGTAAAGGATTAAACACTATACCAACCAAAAGATCTGTGAACCCTAAACTTGATATCACTATGTAGAATGACGTTTGTAAATTTTGTGATATCAAGATGTTAACGATAATCATTTTATTCCCCGGCGCTGCAGTCAACGTTAGAATGCTATTGATGATAACGGGTGTCTATAAATCCGAGCGCCAATGTCTTTTTCCATAAATAACTGTGTACTTTTTGGACATTTTTTAAAATGTTTGTTAATTTACAGGATCCAAGACGTTTAACATTTTCCTGCATGCATTCCTAATATCCGTAAATCTAATTAGATATGTGATCGGATTTATACTGGAATTTAAACCAGCAAGAGCAAGAGACAAAAAGTGTAGCAAAGGTGTATTCATATCAACTCCTGCAATTTTCCACAAACCAAGTGTACAAACTAAAGGTACGTAGCATAGAAGAAAACATACTAACACCACAAGCATCGTCTTTAAAGTTTTCTTGTATCTCACAACATCAAAGTTCCCAGCCAACGGGTTGCCTTGTTGGGCGCGAACTTGCACTGTGTAAAGATAAAGAGCTCTGAAAGACTTGATGTAGCAAACACACGTTATGAATAACATCAGCAAGCAAAGTGAAGAATAAATGATTGTTAGAGTTGCAAACAATTTTTCGATTATTGTCAATAGTGAAAGGAGACTTCCTACGATCCATACGACCAAAATCAATAAACGAACTCGTTTCTTGGTCACAATAATGGTGTATTGATTGTTTAGAGTAAGCGCTAAGTATCTGTCTATACTGATACATGTCACCATAAAAAGGGAAATTAAACCAAGAAATGCTGTGAAGAAGAATTGTGACTTAGCCAATACACATACTCCTTGATCGTTGCCCTGCAAGAAATAGGTACTTAGTGTAATTTGTAAAGGATGAAACACCAAACCCACCAAAAGATCTGTGAACGCTAAACTTGTTATCAGTAAGTAGGATGGCGTTTGTAGGTTCCGTGATCTCAAGATGGCAACGATAATCATTCCATTTCCCAGCGTTGCAGTTAATGCTAGAACAACATTGAGAAAAATGTCGATGATGGCGAGTGTATCAAGCAACTGAACATCTTTTAACTTTTCCAAGAATAACTGAGTAGCTTTTGGACAATCTTTAATTGTCCAGTTCATTTTCAATCTTTATCTAGTATGTCCCTGTATTTTGGAAGACGGAAAGTTCGAACTTCGATTTTCTAGAAACTATACTGGCTCCAGGTAAAAAAAGACCAGGTGTGCGAGTACGTCTTTGCTCGAAGTGAGTTTTTCAATGGACGATAACGTTCTGTGATTGGACAGCGCAGAAAAATTATATACAGCTGGAAGGATGTACGGCGTCAAAATGTTGCGTCGAGTCACTATCCAACGACCATCACAGAAACCATTGTCGTTATTACTTGACTGGTTATTTGAATAAATAAGAGAAAGTTTTAATGATACTCATGTCCTTCCTTTTTTTCAAACCGCAAGTTCCCGGTCGGTCCTTGACAATTAACGTTCTGTGGTTGGACAGGTCATTGGTTGCAGTTAGAGAGAAATCTTCCAAAAAATTACTTTCTAAAACATAGTTATTTCAAGTTATAATATTCTTTTGGTGTATTCGAAATACTCATATTCTCTTTTTGTGATAATAGATTAGTTTTTTGTTTGAACTTAAATCAACATGCTACTTTAATTTGCCCGATCTTTTCTATCATCTTTTGTTCCACAATCCCTTAGTATCACAAGAAAGGTTTCTATAATAGTGGTCAGTGGTAGCTAAAAATAGTACTTTAAAGGCAATTGAGAAGATTTTTTGTCTCGAAAACTTAACCGAATTGCGAAATGAATATTTTGTTAACAAAAAACTTAACCGAATTGCGAAATGAATATTTTGTTAACAATGCCAGCTGCTATCATTTGAAACGTTTTAGTGGCACCTATACGTCTAGGGTTATTAGTGAAGAAGATATTGTTTTCTAAATAATAATCATTAATTTTAAAAAACCATAATTTTTTTTCTTTTTCACTGTGCTGTGTAAAAATGGAAAGCTCTACAATACTTGACGTAGACCACACTGGTTACGGATAATAGGAAGAAGAGAAAAATGGAATAATATCAACAATGCTGCATATGATTTTTCAACCGTTGTCAATAATGAAAGGAGACTAGCCACAATCCGCACGACTACAATCAATAAACGAACTCTTTTCTTGGTGACAATAATGGGGTATCGATGTCTTAGAGTAAGCGCCACGTATCTTTCTATACCGATGATACCTGGCACCATCTAAAGTGAAACAAAACCAAGATAATTGGTAAAGAATAAACATAATTTGTCAATATGTAGATGTTCAAATATAATTTGAACACCAGAAAAAGCACAACCCACCAAAAGATCTGTGAACGCTAAACTTGTTATCAGTAAGTAGGATGGCGTTTGTAGGTTCTGTGATCTCAAGATGGCTATGATAATCACTCCATTCCCCAGCGTTACAGTCAACGTTAGAATGCTGTTGAGAATGATGCTGATGATAACGTGTGTCTCTAACAACCGAGCTCCAGTGACTTTTCCCATAAACATTGTTGAAAGATTTCAGAATTTTTGTTAATTTATAAGATCAAAGATTTTTAACATTCCTCGGCATGTATTCCTAATATCCGTAAACCTAATTAAATAAATCGGCTTAATACTGGAATTAAAACCAACAAGAGTAAGCGACGCACAGTATAAGACAAGTGCATCCATATTATCTCCAATATTCATCAGCACAAGTGCACAGACCAAAGGTACATAGCAGAGAAGAAGACATACTAACACCATAAGCATCGTCTTTAAAGTTTTCTTGTATCTCACAACATCAAAGTTCCCAGCCAACGGGTTGGGTTGTTGGGCGTGAACTTGTACTGTGTAATGATGAAGAGCTCTGAAAGACTTGATGTAGAACACACAGGAAATGCACAACAGAAAACAGGACGAAGACGAAACGATAATAACTAAAGTTCCATATAACGTTCGCTCATAGTTAACCATGAAGGTACATTAGACACAATCCACACAACTACAATCAATAAACGAACTCGTTTCTTGGTGATAATAATGGTGTATCGATGTTTTAGAGTAAGCGCCAAGTATCTGTCTATACTGATACATGTCACCATAAAAAGGGAAATTAAACCAAGATAAGTTGTGAAAAACGTATATGTAGTAGCTAATGCACATATTTCTCGTATGTTGCCTTGCAAAAAATAGGCACTTATAGTGATTTGTAAAGGATGAAACACCAAACCAGTCAAAAGATCTGCGAACGCTAAACTTGTTATCAGTAAGTAGGATGGCGTTTGTAGGTTCTGTGATCTCAAGATGGCAACGATAATAAAACAAAAAACAAATGAACGGGTTTTATCTTTTCCAAAACCAACTGTGTAGTTTTTGGACAATCTTTAATCGTCCCGTTCATTTTTAATCTTTATCTAATTTTTCCTTGTATTTTGGAAGATCGACCTTCGATTTTCTAGAAACTATTGCCTCCAGATGAAAAAAGACCAGGTGTGCGAGGGCGTCGTTGCCTGTAGTGAATACTTCAAATCTCAAATACACACTAAAGAATTTCATTAAATTCCTTTAGGCTATTCCAATAAAACATCCTAATACATTTACTACATAGCTTTATGACGAGTTGAACCGCAAACAACTTCTGATTAGTTCAGTACTCGACTATATCTTTCACTGAAAACTTTTGTTGTCCGTTGCCTCGAGTCACTCATTATTGTCGTTATTACTAAAAGAAAAAGTTTTTTATGATACTCATTTGATTACTTTTATTAAACCTCGATTCCCCGCTTCATCCTTGACAATAAACGTTCTTTGATTGGACGGTGCATTGCAGTTAGAGAGAAATCATCCAGAAAATTACTTCCTAAAACATAGTTATTTCAAGTTATAATATTCTCTTCGTGATACTCATATCGTCTTTTAGTGATAATAGATTGGTTTTTGTTTGAACTAAATCAACATGCTTCTTTTGCTTGCCCGATCTTTTCTCTCATCTTTTGTTTCACAATCCCATTAGTATCACAAGAAAGGTTTCTATAATAGTGATCAACGGTAGCTGAAAATAGTACTTTCCAAAGACAATTTCGAAAACGTATAACTGAATCCAGTGGCGAAATTACCAACATATTGTTAATGTTACCAGCTGCTATCACTTGATAGGTTTTAGTGGTACCTTGTGCCATTTGCATATCTCTTAGGTTATTGAAAGAGAAGATATTACTATTTTATAAATTTTAATCATTAATTTTGAAAAGTCATAATTGTTTTTCTTTTTCAACATTACATAATAATATTTCACCTTTTTTCTTTCTTGCTTTCTTTCTCTCTTTTTTGCTTTCGACTGCTCCTAGCCCACGAGCACCATAAAAGCAAGTTACCATCCATTCTACACCATCGCCTGATGAAGACTAGCAGTAGCAGTCGAAACGTCGCATTCATCCATAGATGCATTATCATGTGCAAATTTAATAAGTATCGCTTATTCAAATTAATGTTTCCCTAATTTGCGCAATTTTTTGATCTTTTGTTCTTTTCATCTTTTCTTTCACAAACCCATTAGGTAGACGCAAAAGAAAGGCTCTCCTATATAGTGATAAATGTTCGCCAAAAAAGGGTATTTTTAGGCAATTCGAAGTCTAAAAAAAGCATAACTCAATCGAACGGAGAACTTGATGCCATGCTCTCGTCATTTCATTTCTCGTCAGTGCTTCGATACTGCATGGACTGAGCGGAACACAAAAGGAACCAGGTCTATTTGCCTTATGATACAAAAATAAAAATAAAAACGTTTTCACTTTCTCCTATATTCTTTCTCCCGTAAAAACATGACATGATGTATGTCTTCTTTGCTCAGCCGTACTCTCTAGGAACACGGTATTCCACCAATCAGAGCACGGGTAGCCATATAATCTGTTTCATTTTAATGTTCCTTTGATCATATTTAATTAAATCCACGGAGTCAGCTGTAAGGAGGTCAAAAAAAAAAAAATTTTTTTTTTTCAAAGAATCATAATCAATGTTAGCTATGATAAAACTAAATCATATGATATAGTGTGGACTGTTAAAAAGAGGGACAAGAAAATGTTGATATTCACTAACAATAGCTCTACCAACTATTCCTAGCTAAAAAATATTTACATTCCGGACTGAAAAACTCTATGAAGTATCCCTAGCTTGTTATGTAGTTATATTCAAAACTACAAAACGATCGAGAATGCAGACTGTATGTCATTGAATAAGATTCCTCAAAATTTCTTTACATGCGATTCTCAGATCGGTAAACCTTATAAGATAAATGACTGGGTTAATACTGGAATTCAAAGCCATGATAGTAAGCGATACAAAGTACATCACAATTGTTTCTGTTCGATATCCTGTGATATTCATCAACGGAAATACACAGACTATGCGAAAATAGCAGAGAAGAAGACATGCTAACACCACAAGCATCGTCTTTAAAGTTTTCTTGTATCTCAAAACATCAAAGTTCCCAGCCAAAGGGTTGCCTTGTTGGGAGTGAACTTGTACTGTGTAAAGATGAAGAGCTCTGAAAGACTTGATGTAGGAAACACAGGTTATGAATAACATCACCAAGGAAAGGGAAGAATAAATGATTATTACAGTTTCAAACAAATTTTCGATTATTAACGATAATGAAAAGAGACTTGCTGCAATCCACCCAAACACAATCAATAAACGAACTCGTTTCTTGGTGACAATAATGGTGTATCGATGTCTTAGAGTAAGCGCCAAGTATCTGTCTATACTGATACATGTCACCATCGACATGGACTGAATTAAACCAAGACCTGTGAAGAACATATATGACTTACTTAATGCACACACTCCTTGATCGTTGCCATGTACGAAATAGATACTTAGTGTGATGTATAAAGGATAAAACACCAGACCCACCAAAAGATCTGTGAACGCTAAACTTGTTATCAGTAAGTAGAATGGCGTTTGTAGGTTCTGTGATCTCAAGATGGCAACGATAATCATTCCATTCCCCAGCGTTGAGGTTAATGCCAGAACCACATTAATAAAAATGTTGAAGATGACGGGTGTCTCTATTAACTGAACCTCTTTTAACTTTTCCAAGAAGAACTGTGTAGCTTTTGGACAATCTTTAATTGTCCCGTTCATTTTTAATCTTTATCTAATTTGTCCCCGTGTTTTGGAAGACGAAAAGATTGAACGTCGATTTTTTACTGGCCCCAAGTGAAACAAGACCAGGTGTGCAAGGCTGTCTTAAAACGTAGTGAATGCTTCAAATCTCGATCACACATAAAAAAGAATCTCATTAAATTCCTTTCCTTTTAAGATTCCAATAAGTTACATCCCAATACATTTACTACATAGCCGCTTTGTGACAGTTGGACTGCAAACGAATTGTGATAAGTTCAGCATCCGACCCTATCTTTCACTGAGTATTTTGCTGTCCATTGCGTCGAGTCACTCATCCAACGACCTTAACAGAAACTATTGTCGTTATTACTTGACTGGTTATTTGAATGAATAAGAGAAAGTTTTTATGCCATTCATTTCATTCCTTTTTATCAAACCGCGAGTTCCCGCTCTGTTCTTGACAAGTTTAAACATTCTGTGCTTGGACAGTGCATTGCAGTTAGAAAGAAATCGTCAAGAACATAGTTATTTCAAGTAATAATATTCTCTTGGTGATATTTAAAATTCTCATATTCTGTTTTTGCGATAAAAGATTAGTTTTTGCTTGATTAAAGTTGTTTCGCTAATTAGCAAATATGTAATTGCGAGCGCGAAAGTATGATCAACAATCAGTAATTGACTTAATTAAGAACTCGAGTCCGAGAAAGACCATCGGATTTCGAACGCTCACGCCGCAACGCCGGTCAATAAATGTTACGAGTTTGAAACCTTTGGTCTGTTGGCTTCGTTGATTCGTCTAATCGGTGCAGACCGATACAAAAGTTAACATGCTTCTTTAATTAGCCCGAACTTTGCTATCATCTTTTGTTTCACAATACCATCACAAAAAAGGTTTTGTAATAATAGTGATCACTGGAAGATTCTTAGTCTCCAGAATTACCAATATATTGTTAACAATACCAGCTGCTATCACTTGACAGGTTTTTTGTTACTTACTTTCTTTCTTTCTTTCTTTTTCTCTCTTTATAACTGCACTAATCCTAATACGTTGGTTAGTATTGATGAGAGATTTTACAATGATAGTTATCCTGAATCAAGTATTATTTGGAAATTATTTCGCGTTGAGAAGGGAAACCCAGCGAAGTTGCGACAAAAAGTTTTATACCTTGAATTGTGTTGCGAATCTCTTATTAGATTTTTTGAAAATTCTTCGAGAAGTCAATTGACACGAAAACTACCGAGAAAAGAACTAATTGCTTCTTGGGGGAAGAGTATTGATGACGTAGGTTGTGAGATTGAGGACATTGCGTGGATTGAAAAGAAGTTCAAGAAGTCTATCGTGGTCAAAGACATTTTGGATGGGGACATTTACAATAGTGGCCATTATCTATCAAGTGTGCTTCCATTGTTTTGTATCAACACAATGGACACGCCTGGTTGATAACGTTAAAATGCCAAAGATTAAGGAAGTCAAGTTTATGAAGGCGAAGGAAAAGATTTTGTTGAAGATTTGTTGGAAAAGGGTCCTACCTCTCTTTGGACTTTAGACGAATGTTTGAATATTTTGTTACTTATAAATTTTGTTATCGAACAAGGACGTATCAAGATTATTGTTCTTTCACTGGCGCTGAACTAACAGATCAAATATCGACGTCCCAGGCTGCGTTTAAATAGCAAAAGAACAGCAGGACTTTTCCACCGATATTCACGTTTCTTAATTATGTCGAACATGGATTTAGGGGATTATGGAACGAACTGTTCAAACTTGACAAAAACTGGGTTTGTTTGGATGTTAAGGATTCTTTCCCTGTGACCTTCGAATGACAAAGAGAATGTAAGTCTTATTTTGATTTATACGGGCATCCCTCGTACTTTTTCACTCGCGTTGCTATTAATGGGGATTTGCGGGAATACCTCGAGTCGGTTATCTTGCGAAAGGCATATCCATGGAATACAAAGAAAATGTTCTTTGCAAAGACGCAAAAGACATTCTTTCGAGAATATCCCTACAAATACGCAAAGTCTTCCAAAAGATTTTGTCCTGTTTCTATTCTCCACACTATCCGAGCTGGAGGAAGAGACAAGATTCGAGATACCATAGCTATTGCCGAAAAATACAACAACAATGCAAAAAAGGTTTGAGGATGCACGTACTAAAACACGAAAATAGCTGGATACTTTGTCGCAAAGATCGACGTTTCCGAGATTTCGAAGACATATGGAAAAAGCTTCCATGAGTTGCGAAAGCGGTTGGAGCAACAAGGCTTTGTGATCTACTCCACTAACTACACGCAAGACTTTTCTTGGATAGAGAGTCATTGGTGCGACATTTGCGAAAGCGTGTCTTCGTTGTAGAAGGAGAAAGTGAAGCAAGAAAAGAAACAATACTCGACAACACAGGCACTGTTAGGAACCACGTCGTACCTATATTCGCCAATTTGGAAAATACACGAATAGGACCAAATTCTACAACAAAATCGTATCCAACTTCGAGACGGGGGAAAGCAAAAATTAAAAT
>JAADYU020123550.1:142-11803 GCA_011763375.2 Heteractis magnifica | reverse complement strand
TTTTTTCTGAGGTTTGTTTGTCTGAGTTGTGACGTCACTGACGCGCAGCGCTATTAGAGAAGCAAAAGACTGGAAACTAAACGCACCAAAGTAACACGGAAACCAACAGGTTAAAAATCGAGGACAATTTAAATTTGCGCGCCTGTCTTGATAGGTGCCGTTAGTGACGTAGAATTGGTTATTTATAGCTATACTTCAGTCAATAACCTTAATTTTTAGAGCCTGCATTCCTGTGGTCAGCGTTCTGAAGGAATCTTGTTAAAATATAACCGAAAAAATTGAAACCGGAAAGTTGATAATGAGCAAATGTGGCTTGGTTGATTACACTAGTGCGCTGCCTGCAAACAAGTAGGTCCTCAGTTTGACCTAGGATCGAGTCTCTGACATACACACGAGAGCCTTCAAAATCAAAAGAACGCGGGCTCATGTCTGGCAGCTATACCCTTACTCTCATGTAATAGAATCCCATAATAGTTTTTTCCCCCGGATTTCATTTGATCAATACAATGAACATCTGCTGGTGTATCAAACAAATTCTAGAAATTTCCAAGGATATATCATTGGTCAAGATGTTCTCTCGGTGTCACGTAACCGCACCAACCAAGCACTGAAACATAATCATGTTCCATTCACACAGCATCCCGGCACTAGCCTGTCGGCTTATTGCCTGACAAATTCAAAGAATCGTGTCTCTAATAACAGTAGTTTATACTAACTATTAGAGGATGTTTATAACAGAAGGTATGGGGTATGATCAGAGAAAGACAATAGAAGCCTCTTTGCATAACAACAGTAGTTTCTATTAACCGTATAGCACACTGCATGAGGTATAAGTGAATGACAAAAACTATAATAACAGTGGTTTATAGATTAATGAACAAAAAATCATGCTTTTAATCTTGTTTCCTTTTGGCGACAATAATTCAGTGTAAACAGCAAGGACTGCACGAGAGTGATGCCATTGAACCAACAATTTCACGACGTTTTAATTATTCAGTATGAAAAAGCAATTTACTTTTTCCAACTGAAAGAAATCCTTTATACAGATTTCTGGCTATATTTCATTCGATTTTATATGTAAAATTACAAAAAAATTTATTCCAATTTCCGAAGCTTTAGTTTCAGTTTTTTGTTGGTAGCGATATCATTAGCCGGACGGATTTAGATTGACTACCAGTAGCTCTTTATTCACGACTGTAGCATGAACTTACACTCATTTACTATATACTACACTCACCTTTAGTTACTGGATCCACTAGTGTTATCGGGCCAGCTCTTTGTGTTGAAAATAATGAACGAACATTCAGTTATTCACTCTATCCTGGAAAAGAAAAAGAAGATAATGCGCAAACACCGCCCTGTGAAGCTCGGCAGAATGACTTGATTTCTGATCTCTTGAGAAGCAATCAAGATTTTATTGCTTTCGGTAAATGAAATAAGATATACGCTCCACGAATCCCGACAAAAAACAATTAAGGAACATCTAAGTGCAAACATAAAGCTCTCTTTTGATTTATTATATTGTTATTGTTGATGATGGTTTTGATATTTCGTCGAATCTCGTTCAAGATCTCCATTGACATTAACTAACCTCGCTGTAGGGGATCGCTACTTTAGTAAAAATATAGATTGATTGGTTGATACCCCATGTGGGACCCTACGACCTTCCTGAACACGCTGTGATAGGATTAGTAGGTAATACGATCTGTTAAGAGAGCTTTATTCATTAGTCCATTGCGATTGGCGCTAAACTGTTTCTGAGAGGATATAATTGAATCTTAGTTTTCTCATAATAGAAAAAATTTAATCAGGAAACTATGGAATAAAGGTTCCTGTAAATACCTCAGAGGAAATTGGTCTCTCGTTCGCAGCTGTCAAAAGATAACATTTTCTTATATTGGATTCATTCCTTTTAAAGAGGTTTGAAGAAACTGTTAGATCCTTAATTAATGCTGTTAAATTAATCATCCAACAACAAGAAACTGGCGTTTTTTCTAGAGTCATCTAATTGTTTGACAATTAAAAATTGATTACACAAACGAACCATTCTTCTAGAGATTAAAAATAAATTGAATATAGAAAATAGGAGCAGGAAATATCAAGGAAAAAAAGGATTGACTATATCCAGTGGACATTATCCAGTGGACATGCAGTCCATAAGCCTGGAGTTATTTCGAAATACTTTATTTCTGCAGATCTATTACGTCCCTAATTTGTTTTTTTTTTTAGCTCGTAAATATTAGTTTCTAATCATGCTCATGTAAATCTTACGATAACTGCCGGCCATCTTTGAAGATCATGCATTGATACGCCAAATTGAACTTGAATTGCGCATGCGCAAAAAAGTGTCCGTTTAAGCGTTTCTTTTCTTTTTATCAGTATTAAGTTAAAAACATCAACTTTACTTAGTGCTATGATAAAAAACATTCTTCTTGCTAGGTATCTTAAAACGCCTAGCGTATCACCGTAATCGTTTTTCCCCCCTAGCTTTCATGAGCCTGTAATAGCTATATTTGCAACGGCACGTGACTGAAGGATTTTACCCATGATGCCTTTAGAGGATAATCCATTGTAACGAAATTTAATGCTGCCGGCGCGGCGGACATTGTATGACTTCTGACAATAAGAAAGCTTACAAACCAGCTTTCTACTGATGGTCAGTGCACTTTTTGAGATGGCTTTACTGATAATGTCAAACACCCTCATTACCCACACCTGATTTTTGTTTGACTCTTACAAACCTCTTTGTCAGTTCAGTATCAAAAGTAGCCGGCTTGTGAGAGGTGCGTAGTTCGATCCCAACTGGCCATTTTCAATCTTTAATCTGTGTAAATTTAGCTTTAAATATCCCGCTAAACAGAGAGCACTCAGGTGATGAAGGGATAATGACAAATGATCGGTCTATTTGCATCGCTGCCCACAGGTGCCCACAAAAGAACCGATATATCTGCACGAAAATGCTAGATCGAAGAGGACAACAGACCGCGGGGGGTCGTGGTATCAATAACAACAACAGCAACAATCTAGCACAACCTATCAGTGCATCAAGCAAAAAGGAACAGTAGAATAAGATGAAACGAAATATTCATTTTCGAATTTATTTTGGTGGTTTGTATAGTGAAATAGGTCTATTAAGATATATTTAGTAGTGGAAGAGCCAGTGTTTTGCATTGCTGGTAAACTGAGCTGTTATTTTTACTTTCAATGTCATGTACGTTGTTGTTGTTGCTGATATTGAGTACAACTTCATCAACATAATTCTAACAACTATAGTGTCAATTGGCTTACAAAGAGTACTGAAAAAATAACTGACTTTGAAGATGCAGCCCCAGATTTTACGCGGTCTCTAGAGCAAGGCCTCGCAAAAGTTAATGGTTATTCCCACTGATTTTATCATGAAAAGAGATCCAATATTCTAGATAGATGAAAAAACGAAAGAATAAAAAGATGCGAAGATGTTGACATCTTGCTGGGCATGGCCGCCAACAGGCTTATTTCATTATCAAGCGGGACTGATGTCACTGTAAAGAGAATCCAAAAATAGAAGGATAAAATATGTTTTTCCTTTAGTTAAGAAGATAATTTTGAAATAAAGAAAGATACGCCTTTTAAGTTCTTAATAAATCTATCATTGGATTTGAACATATAATAGAAGTACGTGTTGTACTGATATATGTACACCATCACCATCAGTGCAAATACACCAAGATGTACTTGTGTGCTTTATCTAAGTAAATTTACATAGAAATGTAAAGAAATCAGTGACAGCTTTTACTTGACGGAAAAAGATTTAGTTGAACTAATTAGAGACAATAATTTAAAGCGGATTGCACTTTGGATTCCGAGCCATATCTGTGGATCTACATGGTGACAAATTGTATATTGTCTTCCTTTAAAGACAGCTGGGTTCCGTGAAAATATCAATACGATGGTTAATGGCACATAAAAATGGCTGTAAAGTTGAACCTTAACTCCAACTGTTAATTTACAATGAACCATCGCGATAAAGGAAAAGGCAAAAGAAAAAGAGAGGAATAGAATGGGACACAGCAAGATGCGAAACGACAATCCAGAAAAACGTGAGAGTGAATCCTAATAGAATAGCATGCAAACAATCAAGATCCATTAAAACAGTTTGAAATCAGGCGATATTGCTTCCTTTATTGTATTTGAAATCAATTTTGCGTATATTTGGTGTTTCATTTATATTGTGTATATCCTCTTCATGTCAACTGTGATTGGTCACGTTCACCCCGTCACGTGCACAACCCTAAGTTAACTGCCTGCTTTCTTCAATATAACTATTTTCACATTTATTTGATACTTTTATCATTGCTGTTAATAGTTACATTGTTCTTACTATTTTACTAAGCCATTTTTGATGGATATCTTTTACTGTATCTTATATCTATAGGTGAGACCGACTGACAAGGTTTGACGGCCGAAAAGGAAGCAGTCAAAACTAGTGTTGACACATACATCAAAACATCAAAGGTTTTCTCGCTTCGTGGCTAAACGGAACTCGTAGATCAAAAGGTCTTTAGAAAGTGATTTCTGAAGCTGCGGTAGAAAATATTGAGTGCAAAGAACCGAGAACTTCACATCAAGAGGTGGTCTGCATTTGTGCCTTCCGTCTTGCACCAAGTAAACGGTTGAAAAACGACATACAAAGTTGGACCCTACTTGTCACGAACCTCACGTTTCCCGATACAGGTTGGAAAGGGAGAAGATCACTTGGAAAAGAAAGAATTAAACTTCAGGAAAATGAACAACACCACGAATACGACGAGCTCTCAAGAACCACCAACTACCGGCCAAGCAGAAACAATGTTTAAAATTGTATTTTATGTTGCACTGTTTGTAGTTGGTACAATTGGTAATCTCTTGGTAGTCATTGTCATTAGAAACAAACGACAAAGAACTGTAAACGATTATTTTATTTTCAATTTGGCCATTTCTGACCTGACGTTTCTTTGCTTTGCATTACCTTTTTATTTCTACGAACTGTTTGAAAAATTTTTCAAGTTTCAGTTTTACTGCAAATTCATTTGGCCAATGATGTCGGTGTCGTTATTTGTTGGCATCTTTACGCTCACCTTCATGTCGGTAGAACGTTGCAGGGCGATTCTTTTTCCATTCAGACCTCGAATCAAGAAAGCAACTTTGTTTTTATCAATAGCGTTGGTCTGGACCGCTGCCATACTGTGTATTGTTCCTTTGATGATCGTCGCGAGTCCTGAAGGGACATTCTGTTTGGAACATTGGCCAAACGATTCACACAGAAAAGCATACACTGCTGCTTTGTTTATCTTACAGTTTGCTGTTCCTATTACAGTCATTGCTGTAGCTTACATTACTATCGTGATCAAGCTTATCAAAACCAAAGTACCAAATAGAACCTCAGTGAATCATCGTGGACAGCTTATCAAGCAAAAACACAGAACTGAAAACATCCATATCATAAGAACAGTAGCAATCATTGTAATCCTGTTCGTGGCATGTATGCTTCCTAATCAGATTGCTTGGATACTCATGGACTTTGGGGGAGAACAGTACAAAAATCTGTCGGAGAAATTTTGGTTGTTTGCTGAAGCATTAATGTTTCTTCATAGCTGTGTAAACCCTATAATCTACGGCAGCCTAACCAGGCAGTTTCGCGAGGGTTACATCAGATACATTAATTTTATTTGCTGTTGTGGAAGATCAGCTCAAAAGACGATGGATTTCTCAGAACAAAGACATTATCATGACCGTCAATCAAACTGCTCTCGTCCGCAAGGAACATTGACATACAAGGGATCTCTTAAGTCACCAAGTATCATCAAGAGACTGGGTACTAGTGGGAGTGCACAAGCACGTACAGTCATGTCTTCTTTAACCTATCGAACCTCGCCTTCTCCTTCCAGTCCTGTCCAACTCAGCCCCACCCTATTGAACAATCAACTAACACCCTTCCAAACAAACATGGTCTTGCAGAATGGTTCTTGTAGTGGCGCAGTGCAAGTACATCGAAACAGTTTCCCAACTTTCATGCCTGTTGAATGCCAGGACGAGAAATTCAACCATAAAGAACCACAGAAAGATAATACAGCCATTATTGCCGAAGGCTTCATTTTAGAACCAGAAGATGGTGTAAGGAAATCTGATGGTTACGATGAAACAACACCGAACGGAAACTTAAATTCGAGATGTAATAATAGTGCCGAGTCTATTGTGTTTGAAAATGAGATGCCCCAGGATTTAAAACCAGGAAACGGAGATATTAATGACGAGTACACAGCGATAACAAAACACAACACAATAAACACTGACGGGTCGTTTGCGCCTGAAGGGGGCAAAACTCAGTTTACTTTGAACAACAATTTAGATAGCAAAGAAAGATTTTTGATGGCTGGGCCTTCAGTTAACTATGCTATAATGGACGATGAAGAAAACTGCTTACAAGATACACACCTTTAAAGACGCGCTTAATATCTTGGGAATATAGTTAGTGATTGGTTTGATGGACACACCCTATGCTGGCTGGATAATAGACGTCTTATTAGGTGCGTGACTTTGAAAATATCTTAAATGAATTTTATAGATAAATCGATAAATGAGCTGCCATTGGTTACTGCCTAGCTGCTGTATATTTATGGCTATTAATATCAAATAATAAACTTAAGCCGCTCAATCTCGTATCAGGATTATTTTGCATGCTACATTTAACAAGCTCTTATTCATGGCAGTATGCAGGTTATGGCTCCTAGAAATACCGATAACACGGTCAGGGGATTCATGATTGCAATATTCAAACTGGTGAACAGCTGAATGTGATATAATGACAAATCTCATTCGCCAGCTTGTGATTTGTAAGAGGAAAAAACGAGCTGAAATAGATAATTAATCGTAAAATGTTTCCAAAGTACAAGTCGAATTATATGGAAAATTTCTTATAGTTGTATTACATCGTTAGATTTCGGTTTCTAAGCTTTGCTTGTGCAAACTTTTAATAGCACATTTCGGGGTTAACGAAAAACGTTTTTGGTCACCCTGTGCATGAGAATTTCGGGCAACTGCGTTTTCTTGACAGGCATTTTTCACCTTTTTTAGTTATTTTGGTTGTTCTACTTATATACAAAGACGGCTATGTTAAATTTCGAGCTCAGTACAGCTTTTCTCACACTACCTTAAAAAAATGGTCATTTTCTCAACGTATAACTGGCTGCTAAACAGAAATGCCTCTCGGGCTCATGCTCATCCACAGGGTGACCAGCACCGAATGTGCAATTAAACAAGTGTCTTGAAAAGTAATAAAATATCAGATGGGAGGAAAAACTCATTTTTCATGTGTCATGTGATTAATATTATTCCATCCAATCAGAAACCTTATTTTTAGACATGCGCAATTGGGAGACGTAGGATAGTAACTGGATTAGTAAACCATTCTCTAAGAAACGACATTGCTTATCAGTGATCGCAAGAGGAAAAACCTTATTCTTTTCGAGTTAACCTATATTCCCAGCTGAGCGAATAACTAGCTGCGCAAAGCATTGTTGGACAAAACCTCCGGCCCTCACTGTTTGCTTTTAAAATCCGTTCTCGCGTGGTTTTTGGATAACGCAAAGATAAAATTTCACTCTGTTTAATAGTTTTGAACTTTTCTAGGCCTCAAAATACATCGGATTAAATTTCCAATTGTTTTCAGGTCGAAAATAGTGCTTGAACATAGGACCGGCCATGAAAAATCTCAACGGACTATGATTGGTTAGAAATTTCCGCTCAACTGCTCAGTTGTGATATCATAATGGCGGGTAAATCAGAAAATCATTCAGCTGCCTTCATCATTTCAGCACTGTTGAAGTACTCTTTGATATAAAACCTAAGCGTGACTTTGTGACCTTAATGCCATAAGAACTTTGACCAGCGGTATCAGTGTCATGCGCACTTGATGTTCTTTGTCCAATATAAAATATTACATTTTGTTAATCTAAATCAATTAAAAGTGCTCAATGGGGCGATGTCACGTGAAGCCTGCTGTACTGACCGACTTAACCACGTGCTCATATCCAATTGGCTAATATTGACTTGGTCTTGGCGTCTGTCCAAGTTAGTCTTGATAAAGTTCTTTTCCTTCGAGGATCCGTGCGAGCTTTTTTCACTCCTAGAAAATGTGTTATAAGTAAACACGCCACGCCAACAAGAACGATGCCCAGCATCAGCCATCCTCCAATCTGTTCAACAAAACACCCAACATGCTTTATTACTATCGAGAGAATTGAAAGTGACAAGTACTGGAAGGGAAGATCCGGTCTGCTGTTTTATTATCCAATTTCTGAGATGGAAAACATGATATCTCAATTGCGCCGTGCATCGCGGATAATTATCGCTTTTGGCTATTTTCATTTTCCTCTTTCTCACAGACGTCAGTCCTGCCCACAAATAATTAGCAAAATACACTTGATTCTCATCCAGTGCTTGGTATTTTGATATTTTAACTAATGGCAGTTTTTTAATATTGCGAGCAGCTTCAGCTTATGCTAAGACTCACTACGAACATCTGGTGCCGTGCTGTCTATATCTGTTAATACAAAATTCAATGCTGAAGCGTCAGACCTCGTGTCTAAAGATCTGCACTTCTAAAACACTAAATGTAGGAATTTTTTCCTTCCTTTGGAAATTTATGAATGTCACATCTGTTGTCCTTTTTGAAGAAAGTTCAGGATTGACATTTTTTAGTATTAAGAATAAGATTAAACATTAAAAATAATCGTCTGTCCATGATCTTCCCCATTTTGGGCACAGAATCAAAATAATGAAATATTAAAAACAAAAAACTGCCCCTGTTATGGTAAATCATGGAGCTGGAGTGAAAAGATTTGGACGTGATATTCATTTTTAATTACGTCTATCGGGTTTGTATTTCCATGTAAATAAATCCAACTAGATAATTAAAAACGACCTTGGTATAATGATTCATCAGTCTGGCGATATTACTGAGCGACTCGTGCCACGTTTGGCCCAGTACTGATGACAGTTTAGTGGATTTGTTCATGCTACGAACAATTTTACGATAAAATAAATTTTTAAAATACGTACTCACCTTAAGATAGAAATAAGACCAGCTTCCCACGTAGGTATTACATGTGGCACCATTAGAACGCAGACATCCTTTGGGATGACGAGAAGAAACGGTAGAAGGTTTAACAGAAGGGTTTTCTGTTTGTGCCTGTGTCGACATCACGTTCTGTTCCTTACATAATGTTCGCCTTATTGGGCCTATCGTCGTTGATATTTTACTGCCTTCATATTTGCTTGTGATATTTCTTGTGGTCGGTACAATCGTAGGACTAGAGACAGTCTTTCCGTAGAATACAAAAAGAAATAACCAGACTAAAGAACGATCATGGACAAAAACACAGAGTCTCTTGGCCATGTCTCATGACCAAATAATGAAGAGAATGGAAGCGAGACTCGAGGCAAGGTGAATAAATGGATCAGTAATAATATAATAAATGTAGATTCGCTGGTATTATCATATCTGACTTGCAAACACGTGTCTATCATGTCGGATAAGACTTACTTCTAGCATCATTGATACGTTATCGGCGGATATCTCAACTAAAAGTACTTTACTCTTGTCATTGGTGGACGTCAAACTCGAGGCTGACAGTGATTAACATTAACAGCTGTGGACTCCATATTCACAAGAAGAATTAGTTTTACAGCATCACTTACAAACAAATGTTCTTTAGCAATTACATCAGTACAATAATACGATCTCAGTCATGAAAAAACTAAGATACGCATTTTCAAAGAGCATTAGAAAACAGTGACTTTTCTTCTCTGGACCGAAGACGTGATTTCTTACACGAACACACAAATAGAATTAAAGGTAATCGACTTGAAAAATGTAGAAATATTTTATTTATGATCATCTAAAACTAATTTTTATAGACACTGTAGACAAATTATGCTGTTACCATGGTAACAGAAAGTTACAAAAGAAGCTTTCGCGATATCATTTGAGAAGTTTTCCTAGTATAATGAAAAACAAGTCTTCATTTTAAGAAAATGTTCTCTTTGGGCAAATATATAAGTAATAAAGGTATTCTTAGACAGTAAAAACTTCATTTTTCCATGTGATATGACCAGAAAAAACGCAGGAGGCACAATGATCAAAGATTGCCAGAAGATCCCTGGACCTGGCCAACCACGTGCCACGCATGCGCCATAAATTAATGCTGTTTTAATACTTATCAAAGCGTATCTTACTGCTCGTTATGACAATTAACAATATATCATCAGCAAATTGGATCAGCTGTCGTTCAATCATTATTCACCGCAGGAAGGGCACGTTTATATTTTAGAGTGTAGTATATTCTCTAGACTAACGAACAGCAAGTCGTCACACTCTTGGAGCGCTTCTGTCACTGATCCTTGTTGTCTTCTTCAGTCGAGTACCCTTGCGAATATCCGACAGTAAGGACGTTCGATTGGGTGTAAGAGGAGGTCTTACCGCTGAAACATTATTTGACGGGGGTGGTGGTGGGGGAGGAGCAAAAGCTAACGGTGGGGGTATGGGTGCGGCTGATGAAGCGGTGCTGGGTTGGTAAGAAACTGTAGGAGTTGGGATATCGACGGAGTTTTTCTTAGATTTCGATCTGCAAAGACAACAAACAAACAAATTGTCAAAACTGTCCTCTTTCTCTCGCATATTTTAATGTTTCAAAAGTCTTTACTTACTTGGTGCGTGTTCGTTCTCTCTTTGGTTCACTATAACTCTCTGATCGGGATTTCTTTCTGACGCTCTTTCGGCGGTGTCTAATCACGTGAACAAAAAGCGGGACGAAAACAATTACACGCAAAAAATCTTTCACATCTGTGATTGCCTTCCTCGGTGACGTCACATGTACTGAACAATCTGCACTGTTATGCCTGCTGTGACGTCATATGGATGTATCACATGATCTCCTACAGTGACGTCACATGGATACGCAACATCATCATGTGTATTTTTCTTCCAAAGGTGACGTCATTTGGTCGAAGTACCACATGATTCGGTCATCCTTTGCGATTCTTCAAGGTGGTCTCTTGAACCAGGTATGTATTACTTGTATTCTACTTAATTAAAGTATGCCGTGATGAAATGGCTTTTCGTTGACAGGTGCTTATTGGTTTCTTTGTGTGTTTGCTGGTTTGTTTTTTCATTAATTTCTTAATTTATACAGTTTCTTTTAACTTTATATAGTAATTTTCTTGTACATGTACTTACCGTTTCGAGGATTCGCCTTCTTCACGGTAAAGTTTTAGCAAGGATTTTATGGCAGAACTAAATTTGGTCTTTCAAAATAACAAAATAATGATTAAAAATGATCAAAACCAACAGTTACTAAGAAACACTCCCGTCATGTCATCTATACTATGATAGGCTATAATAATGTAGTTCTACCTGATCCTTTTTAGTCTTGTTTAGATGGCTAACATCAGCATCTCTGAAGAATGGCAGATAAGCAATCTGTGTGGTGAGGGATACATACACACCATGAGTAACATGATATAAACCAGCCAGGTACTGTATGTGTGATCAGTGATACACCATATATAACATGATATAAACCAGCCAGGTACTGTATGTGTGATCAGTGATACACCATATATAACATGATATAAACCAGCCAG
>JAADYU020123549.1:0-12540 GCA_011763375.2 Heteractis magnifica | reverse complement strand
ATTGCACAATTTCCTCTCTCGTTACAGCCATTGTTGTTGAGAAATCATTTCACTTCGATTTTTATTATTCTCAGCTATCTTTTTGGCAAGAAATACTGCTGAAAGGATGCTGGAACATTCAATGGAAGAGGGAGTAAAGTTTTTTAATTAATGGGAGGGAATCTTCCTGATAAATGTCAAGAATGTATATATACAACTGGCCTTTGCAGATCGGATTATTTCATGAAACTAAGGATTAGCTTTTAGTTTAGCCAGACAAGAGGTCATTAACCATTACTTCTTGTCTTGTTAACAACTGTTAGGGGAGGGGGAGGGTGGGTGTATGCACAGAGGTACAGATTGATGGGGCTGGGACATATCTTTGTTGATTTTAGTTTTCCCTTATTATGGACTCAGAGCTCACAGTGGTGAGGTCTACACAAATTAATGCAAAAACAGGGTAAGATCAATGTGCTGCCATATGGCCTGTATAACTGTTAGCTAGCACAATAATAATTCAAAAATCTTGAATGTCACTTGTAATTTGTATTTTTTTAGCTGTCTTTAACTAATTTTATCCGTTTTATTTTGGCCCTCAGGCCAATATGTTACTGTTTTGGTATTAAACTTGCCATGAATATTTCTGATGCTCTTCAAATAGCTGTCACTGTATTTCCTCACATCGAATCATATTCATCAAATAACATACTTTAATAGGTGTGAGGAACTTTGATGTTTGATGTAGGGACAGAACATTGCTGCTGCATGTTTGTGGGTAGATGAAATGGATGATACTGCGCACAGATAGCCTGCATTGCATTGGAATAAACTGTTTGTTCAATGCAGGCTAGGCACAGAAATCTAGGAATTCTTGTATATTTTCTGTTCTTATGAACAACCCATAGTTCAAAATCCAATTGTCAAGTTATTCAAACTGATTATCATAAGTATAAATTCTAGCACTATGCTTTTTCTTCGCTAAGTTTCTAATAACTTTTGTACATTTTTGCCAGGTGGTATTATGGTGTCATAAAACGCCCAGAAGCTGAAAAGGTCCTGTTGACTCCCCCTAATGAAGATGGTGCTTTCTTAATACGAGACAGTAGTAAGGGACTGTTTGCATTGTCTGTGCGAGATGGCGACCAGATCAAGCATTATCGTATTCGTAAGAGTGATGATGGTGGGTTCTTTATAGCTCGTGCAAATGTGTTTCAATCACTGAATGAATTAGTGGACCACTATCATGAGAAGTCAGATGGACTTTGTGGCCTTCTCAAGAAACCTTGTGAAAGGGTAATAAAAAAATGGAAATTAAAGTACATAATTTAAATGTTAGAATAAGTTTTACTCGATGGGAGTCAGAAAAATATTGCTTTGTGTTTGCTGGATTCATGTTGTCAATTAAAACAATTAATAATTCCGATCATTAATGAAACTGTGAAAGGATTAAGTCAAAACACTAGATGACTAGCGTTGTGGATATACTGTAGGCATTTCATCATATTTATGGTAATTTGTTGCTTGTGTACAGCATTGAGGCTAAGTACACGTAGATCTAAACATTGGGTTATCCTTGTCCAATTTGAGAATTGATTTACCAACATTCCATGCAGTCACCTATTGTCAATTGTCAACCCATGCTGTGATGTTTTTGAAATAAGTGTATACATTTTATTTATTCCATAGTCTTAAGCCAGATTTCCATAACAATGCCCTCTTATCTGTTTTTAATCTTCAGGTTGAGAAGCCACAAACAATGGGTCTTTCATACAACACAGCTGACCAGTGGGAAGTAGCAAGAGAATCACTTCAGTTAACAAAACGTCTTGGCGCTGGAAACTTTGGAGAAGTCTGGCAAGGTCTCTGGAATGATACTACCCCTGTTGCCATTAAGACACTCAAAGAGGGAACAATGCGACCAGAAGCCTTCCTCGCTGAAGCAGAAATCATGAAAAAACTCATTCATCCAAAGCTTGTTCAGTTGTATGCAGTTTGCTCACGAGATGAACCAATTTACATCGTCACTGAGCTTATGCCCAAGGGAAGTCTGTTGGAGTACCTCCGCAGTGATGATGGACGCGCTCTCCAGATTGCAACACTTGTTGACATGGGAGGACAGATAGCTGAGGGGATGGCATTTCTTGAAAAGTATGGCTATGTCCACAGAGATCTTGCTGCCAGAAATATTCTTGTTGGTAACAACAATATTGTAAAGGTTGCTGACTTTGGTCTTTCTCGGCTGATTGATGAGGACATCTATTGCGCCCAGGAGGGGGCTAAATTCCCCATCAAGTGGACTGCTCCAGAGGCTTGCCTGAAGGGACAGTTTTCTATCAAGTCAGATGTTTGGTCATTTGGTATTCTTCTTACAGAACTTGTGACTTATGGTAGAATACCATATCCAGGAATGGCCAACAGAGAGGTCAGACTATTATCTTAGTTTAGATGTTATGCATATTAATTGTTATGCAGTTGCATTTGTTTTATTTTTGGTATTTTGCATATTGAGAACCGGTTAACCAGTTTTGACATGATCATAGAAATTCAAACTTATTTCAGACATATGGACCTCCCATTCTTTATGTAGTTTTCCACTTCCTCTTATTTTATTTCTACAGTTAGTCCCTCACAAAAGGTGGGGTAGCTAGTCTCCTGTGCAGCTGTTGTCAGTGTCTATCAAATTTTCCTTACCAAGAATCATTGGCTGACCCATATGCACAACTCATGAAAAAAATAACAAATATATAATAAACAAATGATTGGAAAAAGGCAAAAAAGATTGATTTCTGTCTGCTACTTCTTTGCCAGCTCATAATAACTCAATGTCAAACTAAGTTTTTACATTTTTGTTTTTGATACATGGGTTGATTTAGGTTGTTGAACAAGTCGAACGTGGATATCGCATGCCAAGACCAGCCAACTGCCCTGAGAGACTCTATGATATCATGAAAGACTGCTGGAAAAAAGACGAAATGTCTCGACCAACCTTTGAGACTCTACAGTGGCAGCTAGAAGAATTCTTCCAGTCTGACCCATCGCAATACAAAGAATTGGACCAGTCATAAGGCATCTTCAACATTTGACAATGTATCCTTATTTGGGTTGTTTTAAATTTATTTGAATTAAGGTTGACTATTTTTAAATAACAAATGACTGAAAAGAACCTCTATTGTTTTTTAAAAGTGAAATTATTTGAGCAGTAAGTGTATTATGTATTTTAGTTATTGACAGGGTGTGGTTGACAAAATGTGAAAAGTTAAGCACTAATCTTACTGTACAGTGCCAAATAGCATTCTGGGAGTTGTAGTCATTAACAAGCATTTTTCAGTAAAAATTGTAATCACTATCTGTCAAAAAACAATAAATAGTGTCAGACATTTTGAAAATAGCAGGTTTTTGTTAGAGAAAAGCAGGATTTTCTCTTGGCGATGTAATAAGAGGAACTGCATTCAGTCTATTTGAACTGTCTATTCACATGGTGCAAATTTGATCACACATTGCAAAAGTTCAAGTCTTGAAATGTTTTCCTAATTATGTCATCTGCTAATTTATAGCTTGATTAATCACACAATTGATCAACTATTCCCAATGAAATCAAAGAAATATTTTCAATTGCTCTTTCCCTAGCAGCATTGTGTCCATTATATTTGGAAACTGTCAAATGACCCTTGCAAATTTCTAGCTATATGTCTCATTATTGCAAATTAATAAATTTTAGTAAAATCTAAAATTGAGATTTACAGTCATTCATACTCACCTTGCTACGGAACCCACCAAACCATGGTTTCGTTGGATGATGGTGCCACCCACAAACACAAAGGAATGTGTTAATTAATACTTCCTAAATATTTAACTGTTGATGGGAAAAAGTGTCACTTCTCATTGATGTTTTCAGACAAATTTCCAAAATCTATTCCTCTCATAGAAGACTCATCTATGAGGGTCTTGCCAGCAGGACTGCCGAAACATGTCGATTAAAAGATTCATATTATATCTTAAAATTATTACTCATCTATGAATAATTTCATCCACTTTTCTTTATCCTTTCCACTGTTATATTTGATTTTGATTTGATTTTGAACCTGTATTTTTTGCTTCCCATCTTAACATCTAGTCTAACTAGTAACACATTCCTTTGTGTTTGTGGGTGGAGTTGCAGACGTTTGTGGGCGGCACTGTCATCATACAAATTTTTCCGACGATACTATGGTTCGGTGGGTTCCATAGTATTTGGATTTGTGCACTAATACAATATATGCAAATACGCCAATTTTTACCCAAAATGAGAATTTGTACAAAAACGTTTACTAATATTATTAACAGGATGAATAGCAATTTCTACAAGCTTGTTAAAATCCAATTTAGATATTTTATATGGCAGATTTTTGTAGTAAACAAATATGTAATTCAGTTACCCATAAAAAAGCAAAAACAGAAAAAGAAAGGAATAGACACTGTAGTGGAGTAGTTGATAACCCTGAAATATATTTTCACTGAAATTGCAGGAATACAACTACACCAGAGTAACTTTAAAGTCACATTTATAATTATTCTGTAACGTGTACACTTAACTTAATGCTCTAAATCTAGTTCTCATCTCAAGCTTTCAAGCTACATTTCCCCATATAGTCTTAAGTATTGTATGTATTGAAAAGGCAAGTTATATGTACATATAAGACTGTATACAGGGTGACCTCTGACTGCTAGGATCAGTTAACATTATATGATATTTTTATTACAGAATATAGTTTTTGTAGTGAGAAAGTACAGCCATCAAATTATAGAATAAACAATAATAGCCATACCTTTTTCTCCCATTTAGTACATAGTGGGATTGGAATTTCTGTTGATTGGGAGATCAATTTTTAGTTTCGGGGCATGGGGGGGGGGGTATGTGGTAGTTTTTCATGAGAACTGCAGTTGTCTTCAGAACCTTCATTACTCTATGATAATGAAGGGTGCATGATATATATGATGGTCACCATACATATCATGATTGTTAGATTGTTTAAGCATTATTACATACTATAATAATTTCTAATTTACCTTTACTCTCCATGCTCTAGTTCCCTCAATGCTAGCAGAAGTCTATTCCTGCCCGTTTGAGCCTGTTTGAGCCCCTGCTCAGCCAGGGGGGGGACAAAAATGATCTCATTTTTCTTCAGTATCACTCTAGCTATGTTATATAGGACATGCTGTTCAATCACCACTTAAAAATGAATTTTTCAGCTGTATTGATGGATATTATTTGAATTTATAGATTAGTTTGTGTATCAATAACTTTTATTCATTAGTTTACAATTGGCCTTTCCAGAATTGAGGAAGGTACTGGGGCCAAGTAAAAATATTAATCTAATTAAGAAACGATCCCCATCACAGAAAAGATCATATTAATATTAGTATATTATTACTGACTTTTAGCATGTTTGGATGAATACTTACTAAGTAGCAAGCTTTTAAAAGTCACAAAAATATAGAGAGGAATGATATGTATGAGGTTTGAGGACAGGTCAGGTCATCCCCAAAAATCATACATTCTCTGTTATTTTTACAATTTCTTTATAGCTTGCTATACTAATCAGTTAGTATTTGCCCAAACATTCTACAACTCATTAAACTTAATAGCCCACTTTCAATATATGGTTAAGTGATTGCACACAATAAGATCTGAGTCAAGGCTCCGGGGAAACAAAAGAATAATTACGATTATTTCGATGTTATTTGCTTGGTAAATGATTAGATTGAGTATGTTTTTTGTTTCTTGAGCATGCTATGTTGCTTGAAGAAACATAACATACTCGATCTTACGATTATTTCATTGTTATTCCCTGGAGCCTCGATTCAGTTCTTATTGTGTGTAATCACTCAACCATATATCAAAAATGAGCTATTGTTTTAGTGTGACCTTTCATGTGATGGGGTTTGTTTTTTAATTAGATTAAACTGTTGTTGTTGTAAGCCCATATTACACATATTTAGTTTTGATCTTATATTACCATGTATACAATAGTTTAGATGTGTCTTATGAAGACTATATAGTTGGCTTTACACTTTCACTTGTTAAATTTGTGGGTCACATGATCTGGTGTAAATTACATGTAGTTGCAGTTTAGTTTCCTCAGATCAGAGGCAGAAATCAAGAGTGCAATTGCCCTATTTCATTATGCTGTCACAGTTTGTTTACAATGGGGAAACAATCATCCAGAACTAACTTTGAACAAAAATTCACTCTGCTAAGAAAAGTTTACTCTCAAATTGTGTGGTTTTGCAAATGTACTGATGTACTGATGTTTGATGCACATATTTACCTGTACTATTCTACATTCTACAAAATGCATCTAATATTGATGTCCTTTGTATTTTTACTTTTTTTTTCCCTCTCCCACAACCATGATCCTTAGCATAGATTGTTTTGATGTGTTGTCATAATGAAATAGGGCAATTGTAGTTTAGTTTGGGGAAATCACTGCTCTGGTGGTAATAAGTATCACCTGATGATGATAACTTCAAAAGAAGGAAATATTTTTATACCAAATTTGCAATTGTAAATAAAAGGATTTATTCAGATGAGTGAATTTTTCAATTACAATGCCTTACAAATGATAGCTATTCCCCACCCCAAATAATTTGCATGCCATTTCATCACCCAAAAAAATGGCCCCACACCTCCTCTCCTAAAAAGGTTGACTGTGATCCTTTACCAAATACTGATTTTATGTTACCCACAAAGTGTTTCATTTTGGCTCATTTGCATCAAATTTGAGTCAGGGGCACTTTGCATTGCATGAACACAATAGAGCTGTTAAGAGTGACGTAATTTGAACGAAAAATGACTTCTGGGTCCAAAATGAAAAGCACAGCAGTTCTTTGAAGATTTTTCTTGCTTTTTTTCTTCATAGTAGGAATTGGTGTACACAGGTCTGTTTATGACAGGTGGAGGAGGAATTGTGGATATTAAATGTTTTGGTTTTATTTTAGCACATTTTGAGAAAAATTGGACCCGGAAATACATCACAACTTAAAAGCTCTATAGTTTTCATGTGCAGTGAAGGATAACAAGCTATTGTATTTAGAAAATAAACTATGTCTATGTCTATGTCTATGTTGCAAGCTGTCCCTCAGTCAAAAATAAGAAACCAGTGAATTGACTGCTTCTGAATTTTTTATTTCTGTTTCCTTAAAAATCCCACTGGCTCCCCCTTCCCAAGCATTGCTTTCTTCAGTGTCTCAGTGTTTATCCAGCACAATTTAATACTCTTTCCTTCACAACAAATGATTTAACTCCTGACTACTTCTTTCAATCCCCAGCCTTTCCCCAAAACACAGCCAAGATACTAAATGCTCATCGAAATACAGTCTAAAACACAGTTATATGATGCTACAACAATTTTTTTATTCATTAACAAGGCACAAAGGCAGTAGTATTTATAAAGTGGATGACATATATAAGAAATATAAAAGTCAAAAGTTAACTTAGGCCTGTTAAGATGATTGATGGACCTCTTTAATTTGGGCACTTAATGTTTACCCATTTCAGATAACGTGTCATTCCCTTGGGTTTTATGAACCTTAAAGAAAATTATTTCCCAGAGGATGATGTGGTCTGACATGGGAAAACATTTCAACCAAACTAAAGAGGTCCATTAAGGGCACCTTGATACACAGTGAAACTTTCATGAGGAACTTGTTGTGCAACGTTGCAAGAAGTTTCAGAATAAATTGCACCAGGTAATGACATTTCACCAAAAGTAGGAACAAATTTCTACTCGTTAAATTCTGGCATGAGAAGTGAAGAGCAGCCATTTTTAGAATGGGTGCGTGTAGTTGGCTTGTACAACATTTCTTTATACAATCATGTAGTTCAAGAAAGCACAATATCAAATCAAAACCACTGAAGTTTACAAAATCATATTATTAAATAGGAGATCTGATAATTCATTTGTCGTGTAATACCTATGAATAGCTTGCTCTTGAGAGCAGATTCAATTCACATGCACGTGTTGAAATTACTTTCCTGGTATGCAAATGGTATGGTTATACCTCAGCAATGTTTGACAATTACTAACTTTGAGATACACCTAATCTGCTTTGAAATGACACACTCAATTCATAAATCCACTTAAATGTGCAAGTAGTACAGACAAAAAAGAATAACAGTTGCATGTGGAAATGTTTTAATAAGATGAAAGTGCATTATAGAGTGACAATAATAAATCTGGTGTCTTAATATTTACGTCAGTTAAATGTGACTTGCAGAGGTTTAGGGACTATATCACTAGTCTGCAGCAGCTGTGCATTCTGAGACTGTTAACTCAGTTAAATAACACTGAACAAAAGAACCAAAAACCATGACATCTTGTTTGGTAATATTTAACTGCGACAACAGTCCCAGAATGCACTGCTACAGCAGACTAGTGATACAGTCTATGGTGAGTTTTCATTATCTAAAACTCAAAATTTAAGATCTACTTCATTAATAAAAAATATATTTGTACTCTGATGTCCACTGTACTAAATTTAAAAAGGATATCCTGTTCCAATGAAAAAGATGTCACTGAAGCTTTTGATTGACAAACTTTCTCTCTGTTGGTGCATACAGAAGTCAAGCTATTGTTTATGATACAAGCAAACAATTTTGAACAAAATTGGAATACTGAATAGAAGATCATGACAGGAAAATATTTGGTTCTTGGTCCATACAGTCATGTCTTTGGGCCAAATATTTTCATGATTCTATTACTAATAATAAAACTGATAAAACCCTAACTAACTCTTCTTATTCATATAGAGCTTTTAAGTGTGGCACATGAAAAAGCAACTTCCTGGTCCAAAATGAAAAACAGATCTTTGAAAATTTTTTATCTTCATAGCAGGAATTGTGTACAAAGCTTTACAGTATGTTTGCAGGTGGAGGAGCAATTGTGCATAATCGTTTTGGCTTCAGCTTAGTGAATTTATCAATAACTGGATCAGGAAATATGTTACATTACTTAAAAGCTCTCGTGCAATACCAATCCCCTTCATGTATGGAAGTTTTCTGGGACATAACAGAGATACAGAGTAAGTAGATTTGGTTTAAGTACAGCAAAGACTTATTGAAAGCATTTATATGGTTTCCTAAAAAATAAAACAAACTTTACAATATCTACACTATGAAGCAAGTAAAACTACTCTGTCAAACTTTTAATAAATACTGTTGCTACAATACAGGTTTGACTAAGCTCATTTCTAATCTTTATACTCTGCATAATTTGTAGCATCCATTGCAAAGAAGTCTTCGAGACGCCATTGAAGGGTTTCAAAAGTAGGTCTCTCCTCAGCGTTTTGTTTCCAGCAGTCCTGCATAATTTGGTAGAGCTGTCCAGGACAATTTACAGGGCATGGCATACGATATCCCCTTTCAACTTGTGCTAAAACCTCTGCATTGCCCATCCCGGGGTAAGGAATACGTCCATAGGTTACTAGTTCTGATAAAAGGATGCCAAATGCCCAGACATCAGATTTGATAGTAAATTTGTTGTACAGGGCTGCTTCAGGTGCTGTCCACTTGATAGGAAACTTAGCACCAGCTCTTGCAGTATATTCTCCCTCATCAATCAATCTTGACAGTCCAAAATCGGCAATTTTTACAATATTTTTATCACCTACCAAAATGTTCCTAGCTGCAAGGTCCCTATGGATATAGTTGTTGATTTCGAGGTATGCCATGCCGGCAGCAATTTGAGCACCCATATCAATAAGTTGCGGCAGTTGCAGTACTCTACCTGGTCCCTTTAAATAATCAAGTAAACTTCCACCAGTCATGAGTTCAGTGACAATATATATTGGTTCTTCTTTGGTACATACTGCGTACAACTGTACCAACTTAGGATGTCTAAGTCTCTTCATAATCTGAGCCTCAGCAAGAAAAGCCGTTGGAGACATTGTACCTGATCGCAACGTCTTCACAGCTACAGGAGTAGTATTGTTCCAAAGCCCCTCCCAAACTTCTCCGAACTGGCCCTGACCAAGCTTGGAGATCAGGCGTATAGACTCCCTTGGAATTTCCCATTGATCTTTGGTGTTATATGAAAGATCTGGGATGGTGGGTAATTCGATCGATGGACATGGATTCTTAAGCTGAATGACAAGCCCATCAGCATCCTGTTGGTAGTGTTCAACTAGTTCTGCTAGTGTGCTGAATGGTGATCTGTGAGCAATGAAATACCCACCACTATCGAGAGTACGAATTCGGTAATGTTTAATATTGTCACCATCTTTAATCGACATAGAGTAATCTCCAGGTTTACTCTCGCTTTCGCGTATAAGGAAGGAACCACTCTCTCCATGCATTAGTAATAATTTTTCAGCGTCAACTCGTCGTATTGAGCCAAAGTACCAACTGAAACAGAGTCAGAAAGAAAATTTAATTAAATCTCAAGACATTCAGAAGCCATTCTGCATATAAGAATTCTGATGCTTCATTCTATATGCATGAGCTTGGAAATAAAATTTGTTCGATCATACACATGTATGTATATGTATGGAAATCAAAGGCTAGAAACTAAGAACTGAAATGTATATGGGGAATTTGTTCTTAGTTCAACAGCTTTGCATCTACAATGAAATCTGTCATAATCAGATATTCTTGGCATTTTTGACATATAGGAAATGCCAACAATGTGGCGTTCAAATTGCCCTTCTGCACCCGGAACATGAATTATGAGCCACTTTCCACATTCAAAACTTTGTTAGCACTCATAACCATTTTGATTACTTCACATGAACACATAACACCCACCAACTTGTCCAAAATACAAACTCAGAACAAGTAGTTTTAAGAAATCTCACGGTCTATAGCACTAATCGATTTGACAGGGCGATATCTAAAAGCCTCAGCGTGAGTAGATCAAGGAATTAAATAAACACGAATTGCAAATAGCGCCACAAAACGAATCATACACGTCTGTTTGGTGTCAAAAAATTTGACAACCGAATTTGAAAATGGTGATAAATGTATTTTCAATCAAAATACAGCGTTGACCATACAGCTGGCATATTATAATCCAAAGCCTGTTATCTATCAAAAGTGAGCGATGAAAGATTTCTCGCGCTAAAAGTGTGCCTCATTCCAATCGAAGCAGCGACAGAAACGTTGAATTTTAATAAAATTTATTGTATTCAAACGTAGACTTACTCTTCTCTTCTGAGAGATGTTTGTGGAGCAACATAGTTACTCGGAATATATCCAACTGCGTTAGAAACTAAAGACCTTGCTTGCCACCAATCTCCGCCATCTGTATCGTTCACAACCTCTAATTTATCTCCTTTCTTGAAGCTCAAATCCTCGGAAGTCCTGGCTTCGTAATCGTACAAAGCAATAAAGATTTTTCTCTCTGGAGGCGGAAGACTCGTCGGAAGAGGAGGCAACACTTCGGACCGTTTTCTTTCATTTACTTCTTTGAAAATCCTCTCGTCTTGGGACTGACCTTGGACGGCGTCTAGTTTAACGACTGGCTTCCTTTTCTGGTGTTCTTGTCTCCTCGTGCTCTGAACGCAGCCCATGGTGTAAAGAAAGGATTCACGCCAAACAAACGCTGTTTTTGGCTTGGACTAAGTCATCCTCCGAATAATTCCAATGTCCAACAAAAACCAGTAAATTCAAGACAAAATTCAAACCCGAAAGCTCCCCAAACACCGATAACAATACAACTAATCTATCCTTCTTTCAAATATGAAAAGGAAAATCTATAAAAGGCTAAAGGACTTTTTCCCCCGTCAACCTTATTTGCAGAGCTTTGAAGAAACCTTTCACTTTACTTTATCTCGGCGCTTGAATATTTGACCACTGAGGCGTCGCCCATGACGTAACGTTCCCGAGATGACTCCGATCAGGTCTACGAAAAGATATCGATGGGATTGTTCTGGAACAGTCACCATATGACGTCACTTGCGTTTTGTTATCGATTCCGTACCGAAGACTTCACGAACGCGATAATTTTCTCACCACCGAAAATTTTCAAGATGGCGGAAACCAGAGAGAAGAGAGCGGGTACAGGAACGAACCAAATTGATCTCGTTTTAGTTGAAGGTTTGGTAAGTACGTGTTGTTTATAACAAGAACTAGAACAAAAGGGTTACATTTCGTTGTTAGTCGTGTAAAAGAACGTTATGGTTTTGTTTTTCTTTAGTTTTTCCCGTCATATTGGATGACGAGTCGTAAGAGTTGTGTGCACGTGTACATCGGTTATTGCATCCTTTTAGAAAATGGCCATCAAACTATTGAATGTAATAATGGTTGTCTCATTAGTGAATTATAATTATCTGGAAAACCTGAGAACCTAACATAAATTGTCCCAAGAAAATAGAAAAATTTATGGTCACCAGGCAGCTCCATTCTTTTCTTTTCTGCAACCCCCTCCCCCCCCCCCACTTCAATGAATCAAAAATGTAGGTACACAATGTAAAGTTATATGAAACTTTTGTTTATGATTACATTCAAAGCCTCTAACCCCCCTTATACCTTTAAGTAAATAGCCCCTTGCAATAAATAAAAAGTTTTGCACTGAACTTCGGCAGCAA
>JAADYU020123438.1:0-11808 GCA_011763375.2 Heteractis magnifica | reverse complement strand
CTATAAAGCCCTCAGGCCTACGGCCCTCGGGCTTTATATGGCTTATTGCCTCCGTTCTCGGTAATTAACTCTTACTTTGTTGATCTGGTAGGATCTACTTATTACCAAGAATCTTCCAAAGAGCAAAGCTGCTTATGAGCCATTATCAAAAATATATGGCCAAAGGTAAAGCATAACATGCCACTAATTTCCTTTGCAATATTAAGATACTTTTTCTATTAGAAGAATACTTGTTGTATTATAGCCCTAGTTGAAGTCATCACACTGTAAAAAGTTAAAAATTGATATTGATCACATGAATAGTTTTGAGCTCAATCTTAAAATCATGCTTTCTGCTTTTTTACCAAAGGAGTTTAGGACATGGACTTGCCACAGAAATAGACCATCAGAAATGGAGCAAGCGAAGGAAAATCTTTAATCCTGCTTTTCATCGCATGTAATTAAGTTTGTTTGTTAATCAGCTTTAGAGAAATTTTGGTGCAACAGACTGATCCAATCACTGGGGGACATAAGCTAGTTTTTCCAGTGGAATTGTCCCACAAACACCTGATCATATTAATTATACATGTATAACTGCATTACTTGAATTTTGTTTTCATATTATGATTGGAATGTAGAAATCTTAACAAAACATGTATTCAGAAGCTTATCTCTGTAGATTCAAATTAGATTTGGAAAAAAGTTCCAACTCCTCCCTCTCCATGGTCCCTGGACTTAGCAATAGTAACTAAGGAGGTTTGAAGCTATATGAATTCAGATAGAGTGCATATTATGTATCCATGAAAAACGTTGTAAGAAATTGCCCAAATTTGCATAAATTAGTATAAGTTCAGTAAAGAGTTCTATACAAAACTTTGCACTAATTTGTACAATTTTGTTAGTTAACTTTTTCACGGATATATGGTATGCACTCTAGCAGTCAAAGCAATTATTACAAGAACTTAATCAAGAATAAAAATTATTATTACAATTATTACTACTAAAAACCAGGCATTTTTTCATCAGGTGTCTTAAAGACATGATGCCAGCTTTTAACTCCAGTGCACACTTGTTCATTGAAAAGTTGCTAGAAAAGGCTGATGGGAAGACTGAGGTTACGATGACAGAAGAATTTGCAAGGTTAACCTTGGATGTCATTTGCAAGGTATGGCATAACCACCAGACAAGCTTCCTTCCAAGAAATAGAAATTAATATTTATTTTTTACCATTATATGGATCAGAATAGACCTTTCCCGAATTCACTTGGGTGATCATGAAACAATGGTTCAAAGGTTGAGACTGGACTTGATTCTTTTGTTATCAAGCCCAACATCAACTTGAAACAATTATTTTGTGATCATCCAAAAGATCTATTCATATCAAATTACAATGGTTAGTTTCACACTGTATGTTTGACAAATCACAGAAGACGGATTTGATTGACAGAAATCTAAACTACAGTCTTGTTTGACACTTGAATGAAAATCATAACAATTCAGTTGCTATATTTCAGGTTGCTTTCGGCACTGATCTGAACGTCATCAATGACCCAAACTGCAAGTTCACTCAGAGTGTCACCATGTTATTTGAAGGAATGGAAGAGTACTCCTTCAATCCATTTGGATGGGTATGTCTTCTGTAGAAGAGCATCTTAATTTAAGCATCAAATTTTCTACCCATCTGTTCCTCTCCCTCCTTCCCATCCATCCATCCATCCATTGATCCAGAAATCACCTGCTAATTTATGAACAGTTCCTAATATAATTATATAATTTTTGTCTCAAAGATGAATCCCCTTAATTGGCCCTACCAGAGCAAAGTGAGGTCTGCGACCAAATTCATCCGTGATACTGGTAAAAAGATTATAGAAGTTCGTCAGCTGGCAATCAACCATGGTGAACAAGTGCCTAATGATATTCTGCAGCATATTTTAGCGATTGCAGGCAAGGATTGATCAAAAGATTTATTTGAAAAATTAACGATTTTTAATTGAATCCTTAATTAAACGTTTTATTTGGGATTTATAGAGGAAGATCCGACAGCAGACATTGAGGATATGCTTGATGAATTTGTTACCTTTTTTGTTGCTGGTAAGTGCAATGCTGTAAAGTACCAAGTACAATGCTATTGCTTTAGCACCATGCAATGACATCGGGGTGCACGCCCCCCCCCCCCCCTCAGGCTCCAAAGGTTTACATTTTGGAGATAGTTTTGTCCACTTTGGTCTTGTTCGCATCCCTCACAGGCCCCAAAAGGTTTGCATTTTTGGGTACTCAAGGTCCAACATTTCAATAGTTTGGTCAACTTTGGCCTCAGTCACCCCCCCCCCCCTCCACCCACACACACACACAAATCCTAGCTATGGGCTTGGACATTGAAATGGCTTCCCAATTCATTCCACTGACAACTAGAATGATTATAGATACTCTTTTTCTAGGAAATTTAAGATAAAAACCCTATTTGTATTGAGCCAATGACAGCGTTTTACAGTGGACTGATTATAAAATGTCGTAGCACTCAAATGGCTTCTTCTGTTTGTCCAATCAGGTCACGAAACAACTGCTAACAAGTTGAGCTTCTGTGTCATGGAACTCGCTCATCACAGTGAAATACTTCAAGAGTAAGTGAATTTCCCTGACAGCTTGAATTTTTGGCATTAAAGGGTGATGTTGCACGGGACGATTCGCAACGGCCATTTTTTCTGGTACGCCGTTGTGCGAAAAGTTGATGCCGTGTAACTTGCGAAACGTCCCGTATAATATCACCTTTATACCAAAAACGGCATCAACTTTTCGCGCAACGGCGTACCGCAAAAAATTGTCGTTGCGAATTAATTGTCCCGTGTAACATCAACTTAAAAGAAGCTCCGGAGTGGCATTCAGACTCGCCCTATCCAAAATTTTGAATCAAAGAATTTGGGCTCTTGGAATCCGGATTCCCAAATTCCAGATTCAAGCGGCCTGAAATCCGGAATTAACATCGTTTCAGGTTCCCTCGTGTTTAGTTAGCAGAACGTGACTAACTGTAATCATTTGGGTTGACAATTGCTGACAGCATGTCAACCACCATCCAAACGATCTATTTGATTGGTTTTGACTTGGTAATTTTTTATATCGTAGACTCGAACAAGAAGTGTTTGAGGTTCTTGGTGATAGGACAACTGTGCACTTTGATGACTTGGCTAAAATGCACCACATTGGAGAGGTACTTGTCTGTCATTGCTGTCTGTCATTATGTCGTTTAAAAATCATTTACTTAAGAGAAATATCTTAATACTTACTGAAAAAGTGAAAAAATAAGAAGAGGTATAGCTCCTTTAGCATATAGCGATGAATACCACCAACCATCAAAATATTTTTGTTGATTATTTTAAACGTCTTCCAATTTTATTGCCGGAGATCCCCGTCAACTGTTACTGAGTTTATAAATTTGAAAAACACCCTAATAACTCACAAGATATTCTGCTTTCTTTACAAAAAAGTTGTTTGCACATTCCTAATTTTGGCGCATTTGCCATTGATCTCGAACGTTGGCTAGCCTGCGTAGCGACTCTTGGGGGCTTGGGAGAAGGAAGGGGAGGAGTCCCCTCCCCTCCCTTCTCCCAACCCCCGCCAAGAGCCGCTACGCAGGCTAAACGTTGGCAAAACGGAATGATCTCAAGTCCTTTCTTTTACTTAGATTCTTGCTCTCCATTTAAACCAATCCATCCGGTTGGAAATTTGTTTGCTAAAAAGCAACGATAAACTGGTACGCGCGTCTTCCAACCAAAAAGAGCGGGAAAACAAAAATGATGGTACACGCGTCTACCGGAAGAGCGGGAAAAGGATTACCTCGATCGGTAGACCGAGTTTTCCGGAACTTCCCAATCGGAATGACACGTAACATTTGTTTTTCCAATCTGAATTTCCGGTTTTTCGAAGTAAATGGAAAGCACCCATAAAGCTACGGACACACGGTGCAACATTGCGCGGCAGGCAATCGATGTTGCAAGCCATGTCCTACGACGCAATTCGTTGCACGCAATGTTGCTGAAGTAGAAAACGATCCTACTTCAGCAACATTGCCTGCAATATTAGCGAACTTAAGATTAGTGACGACAGGGCGATATGGGACGGCTAACGGAAGTTGATTTCTAGAATTCAGCATGTGCTTAAACTCAAGTTATTCAACCAGTTACCCCTGTATGCCATTGTGGGCAAGTCAATGCTTCACCAGGACAGTTTATTTGGCCAGTGGAATGACCGAAATCACAGCACATGCTAAACTCTAGAATGTCACTTCCGGTAGCCGTCCTAGATCGCCCCGTCGTTAAATCTTAAGCTCGCTATTGCGTGCAATGTTGCGCCTTAACTCCTTTCTACTTGTTTCCTATTGGCAGGTTCTTAAGGAAACCCTTCGTCTGTATCCTGCCGCAACAGGAACAGCTCGCATGACCGAGAAAGAGGAGATGATTGGTGGTAAACTCGTCCCCGCAGGAACCTCGCTGTTGGTAAGAAAATTCAACTCTTCCCATAAATGGACGACAGGTCAAGGGCGGATCCAGGATTTTTTCTAAGGGAGCGGCCGGGTGTGCATCCGTGAAAAGGGCAGTCCGAAGGGGCACTTTCTGTCTTTAGGGGGTGTACGCCCCACAGCACCCTACCACCACTGCTACTTTCCGCCAAAAGGGGGATAGCTTTAGATGAATCACTTGTCACATTGGTCTATTCTATGATTGGCTATTACAGCATTGAAAAGCTGCCAGAACAATTAAACCGGAACAAGTAAGGACTGCTCCCCGTTGGATTCGTCCAGAATCCTGCGATTCTTCAAAATTCAAAAGAAACGTGGGAAAACGTTCTGAAATGCACGTATGCGGGGAAAATGCGCAAAAAATTAAGGGCGCTACACCAAATTATTCCCTAGCTCTGTTCTAGTATTGCCGCATTTCTACGTCAGTTTATCAACTTGCGCCTTTTCTTCATTTTTCTGTCCCTCGCCAGTACTTCTTCCTCATTTTATCATAAATCTTCTGTAATTCGTTCTATAGTTTAGTTCCTACATAACTGGTAGATATCCTGAGTACTGGTCCAATGCTGAAGACTTCAATCCGCTGCGCTTTGAAAATATGGAAGGAGACAAAAGGTTAGTTAGCAAAGAGGAACTTCGATTGGAGTTGAGTCCGGGTTTTGTATGGAGCAGATGTATCTGTAATCTCCTTACAATGGACCAAATCCACTTGGGCGTAATGTTTTCCCATTTCAGACCACGTGTCATCCTCTTGGGTATAAGATTCTTTATTTGAGGCTCATCCAATATATTAATGCATTTTCTCAAGCACTACCGAGAAACAAAGAAATAAAACCCAAGGCCCTTGGGTTTTATTTGTTTCTCGGTAGTGCTTGAGAAAATGCATTAATGACACGTGGTCTGAAATGGGAAAACAGACGCCCAATCGGATTTGGTCCATAGCAGGCGCCAGTGGTGTCGGGATGGAGTTTCGACCGATACAAATAATGACTGCGAATGAGACTAAAACGCATCTGGGGGCAACCTTAATTCCATGTTTCGCATCCCCAGGTCGCACTTCACTTATTTTCCATTCTCAGTGGGCCCTCGTAACTGCATTGGTCAACATTTTGCACAGGTAAAATTTGAAATTTTCTAATTTCATTAATAATTGCTACGTCACAATCCAATCGCCCCATATCACCCCGGAATGGTTGTGGATTCCGGATTCCATGTACTGGATTCCGGATTCCAAAAGCAAAATTTCTGTGGATTCCGTATTCCCTTACATGGGGCAATGTGTATATCAGAAGAGCGATACGTGTATTTTTTTCGTTTTCATCCGTTTCTTCTGCATTCCACCATTGCTTTGCAGATCGAAGCCAAAGTGATCTTGGCACGATTTATCCAAACCTTCAAGTTTAGGCTCGTCCCAGGCCAAACCAAACAGATTACAGAGAGGATCACGATAAGACCACGTGATGGAGTCATTTGCACCCTCGTTCCCAGGCGCAAGTTATAACTTGCCGCCAAGATGGGGTTCCTGTGGTGTGACCATCATTTCGTATGACTGTGAAAAGGTCGCGGCACGAACACGGTCGTGATACGATCACGGCACGGCAAGGCACGTCAAAATTCTAGAAAACATCACGGTCGCGGCAAGGCACGCTTACGGCACCGATCGTGCCGCGAGCTTTTCACAGTCATGCGAAATCTGCTCTATAACACTTCTAGGGACAGATTTCGTATTAGTACTCCCAGATAAAATAAGTCGTTTAAGCTGTGAGTCGCGGGGAAGTGCAGACTCTTAGAAAATTTCGAAAATCATACTTTTTGAATTTTCTCTCGAGTCGTTCTTCCGTTGCACGTTGCGTCATCGCGGCCATGTTGGTTGTTTTAAACAAAAGACTTCTCACTAGATCCTTTTCTCTGTACCACCAGCATGGCCGCCATGCCTTTGTCTGCTGATCCTCTTGGGGGTGGTTAGTGTAAACAAGCATTTGAATCACAAAAGCAAAAGTATAATCTAGTGACTGCATGTAGCAGTATAGCTACCAATCGTTGATCGATTGAATAGTATTAGAAATACATAAATCAATAGTAGAATTTTGAATTCCAAAAAAAACGTTAAAGTTATAACTACCAAATTTGCAGCTTCTAATTTTTTGTCAAACAAGGTATAGTTTTAGGAATAGTATTTGTACTCGATGCTAATAATGTAATAAACTTTTTCATTTATAAGGACTAAATAATTTTATGATCGTTTTGTCAACCAGGATGCAGCTCACGCGCATGACTACTAGCAACAGCTATAGAGCTGTTAAGTGTGACGTCACTCGAATGAAAAAGCGACTTCCGGGTCCAAAATGAAAAGCAGTCCTTTGAAGGTATTTCTTGCTTTGTTCTTCATAGTAGGAATTGGTGTACATAGGTCTGTTTATTACAGGTGGAGGAGGAATTGTGGATAAACGTTTTGGTATTATTTTCGCTCATTTTGTGAAAAATTGGACCCGGAAATATACGTCACAACTTAACAATCATTCCACCAATCCCAATCAAATTGATGAAAACACGCGCAACTAATATGTGATTTCTTTTCAAAAACCGTGTTCAACCAAGCGGCCCCAAACCAAAAAAAATAGAAGTCTCGCGCGCGTCACATTTTCCCAAAGTGTTACTCTCGGTACAATCAACTAAGTGTCTCCTGTGTGAACTGAAACGATTAACATGTTTTATTTACGACTCATTTTCAATGTAACATCAATGTGCTTGTAGCGCATTTTAAAATAAATAAATTCTATAGTTCACCGTCGTTATTTCCTTCATACACGCAAAGTTCAGTGTGAAAATGCTCCTTAAGCCTGCACATCAGGAAGGCTCGTGAAATGAACCAAGGAAGGTGGGCCACAGAGCTTTAAAAAACACAAAAACTTTATGCATGTTAAACGAAAAGACGAACGTGAAGAAACAAATTTTTACTGGTTTTGGAATCTCTGAAACGACAAATTTTGAAACCTAGACACTTCAAAGACAATTTCATTCCCGAACCAGAACAAATTGGAAAATTGTGATAGACAAAGTGAGTTAATGGAATAACTTTGAATACTTTCTCAATAAAAACAAAGCCCATGATGCTGAAACGCCGGAAAGAACGTGTTGGCTTTTTAGACAGAATTTAAGATTGTATTGCGTATTGCTCAAATTCTTCTCTATGGAAAAAATCTGGAGAAAAATCTTTTTCCTGGACAGTTGACCACTTTGAAACCGCACAAAAACAATGTCCGGGCTACGGTACGGCTAGGGTACGTCAACCGACGAGGGACGAAAAGGCCTTTCTAAAGCCTCTTCCTCTTGGACCCCAAGAATGACACTGCGTACACGAAAACTGCCCTTATTAGACATTAAATATTCGAAATATTCGAAATATTCATGCGCGTGGAACGATATTCTCAAAGCCCAATGTCTTGACATCAGGAGCAGAGTTTGTCATGTGTCTTGAGAATTTTAAGTTATTGGTACAGTTCATAGGTGAATATGACAAAGGTGCTCTTCGGAATGTAGAGAGAAGAGGCGATGTGCTTGGCCGCTCTTCTTGAGATAACAGTGAATTCGTAGAGTAATTCCTAAATGGACCTGTGAATTAATCATATACTGTATTTAATTATAGATTAGAAACCTTTAGGACCGCGCGCCCAGAGCAATTTTTGCTAGTGTGAGTGGAAAACGTACGTTACTGACGTTCAGCACATACACGGTACGCAGTAACACTGAAATGGCTTCCCACTGTCCTCCGGTGAATCATCCAATCACAACGCGCAGTCATTACGGTTACGCTAAATACGGTACGGCAAAAGTAGGGCTACAAACTAACCGTGTCTTTTTCCACTCATACGAAATATCAACATCCCCTCTAAATGCTATACATGTAAATCAGTGCGCGCATGTAGTCAGTCCTCTGAAATAAACACCCGAGTCGTAACTACTTCAACTAGTCAGAGCGCGCAAAGTTCAAATATTCTTTATAATTTAGTCACTTTATTACGCGCGATCTGATTGGCGGAGGACCGTGCTCCATTTGTTAAATTGATATTAACAGTAAAGCGCGCCTCAAGGATCGACACACGTGTCAAAATCCACGAGAGAAATATTTTAAGCATGCCTTTCACTCCTTATTGCCTGCTTCTTAAATCCCCTTCGCTAACTCCCTCCGAAATCCCTCTCTTCTGGACCCCCTACTCAACTGTTTGCACCAATACATTTGATTCCACATTATCAACCATCTTACCATCTTTTATTGAACCAGTAGACTTGGACACCTGTCTGGTTAGCATTTGTTTTGGTAGATGTAACCTGGTGCTTCTCGCCTGATTAGTCACACTTTTATCATGTACGACTGCGGGGAAAAAGATATAATTAGAGTACAATAGTTAAGTTATATCTTGCTTGTAGTTTAATTCAGCACAAAATTTGTATATGAGGAAAATCATACCACACAGCTCGATCAGCATGAAGATGAGATCTATTGAACTAATCAGAGCACATGGGATTGCTCATCTCACATCAACATAACAGTGTCACATCATAATAATGACATAGCTTGTTCATGCCTTAACTTTGTAACAGAGGAAAAATCTGGAATAGATTAAATAATGAACACAGTCATTGACTTACCTGATGTACATCCAGTTATTCCTGTACTCAAAACAGCATTGAGTGGAACTTCATGATCTGTATTATGACCTAAAAGTGACAATAATGTAATCATTATCACCAAAATCATACAGTATTAATGTTATCATACTAATCAGCATCACCACCATCAATATAATCATCATCACACCAACAACAGATTGTAACATCATTACCACCATAATTTTCATTCATCCTTATCATCATCAACAACATCACCAAATTGTAACATCAACATTAGAATGCGTGATCAACAACAATACTAGCAGCAGCAGCAGCAGCAGCATCAACAACAGAAATATCATCACCATTGTCACAAATTTCATCATCATCATCCATCATGCATCACCATCATTACCACCATCAACAACATCAACATTAACAAATTGAAACACATCAACAACATACAATGCATGATCAATATCAACAACAACAACAGCAGCAGCATCAACAATGGCAATATCAACACCATCATCACCAACACCAAAACAATAGAAAACAAATTTTCATACCTTTATTGATAGAATTCAAAATCATTTCTTTTTCTTTTGTATTTTCTCCATCTCCTTCAACTTTTGTCAAATCATCAGGTAAAGTTGATACAATTATCACACCAGGAGGCAGGGAAATATCATCATCATCATCATCTTCGTCATCTTTGTCATCATCAATGCCATTACTTAAGCTATCATCTGTAAGTTCTTCTAAGCTTTTATCTGAAGAGCTTTTGCCCCAAGAGGAAACAAAATCTCCATCGCTATCTTGTACAGATGCCTTGGGAATGAAAGGAGGAGGTGGCACTGGTGGAAGACGCTGAAATCAAGTGATAGAATGCTAGCTTAGTGTGGAATTATGTCTGAAGCACTGATAATTCTCTTTGGGAGTGGAGGTGGGGGTGTAATGCACTGATTGCCCTTAAAGTTTAGAGAAAGAAACCAGTAAAAAGGAAAAGCCATAGTCTAGAGTCTCCGCGTGAGACATCATTGTAGCCATGTTGGTAGAATTTAGCAAAGTATTTCTCACTAGATACATGTACTTTGGTTTGTACCACCAACATGGCAGCCTCTAGATCTTTTGATTTCTTTGCAAAGAGCTGAAAATACTTCCAATATAGACTCTACATGAACCATCAGTGAAGGCAAACTCATTTTTCACACACACACCTTCATTGCAAGACCTATCATATATATCCATTGATGACGCTGTAGGTTTGTGGAACACTGGAAAACAAACAAAAAGGCAAAATTAAACTCTTAGATAGTCCTTATCTTAGCCAAAATCAACTTCTAAATTTAAATTCATTCTTAGAAAGAGGACCACAAGCTCATTAGCTGAAAGCTGTTAAGTGCTACCCTCATAAAACAAAGGACAAATTTTTTATTTTTAATAGTCTTTACCTTAGGCAAAGTGTTTTCCCATTTCAGGTCATTGCATCATTTCCTAATAGGTGTTGTTTCTTTGTTTAAGTGTTATAAATGTGGGGTGTAGATTTTGTTATGTAGGTTAATAACATACTTCACCATTACCTTAAATAGATGGGTTCCTCTTTCTGTAGTGATATAAAATGGAAAACTATAATTTCTTCTTTTGCTTACAGAACACTTTGTAGCCTTGGTCAACTCTAATGATCCTCTGAACTAAAGTACATACAGAATAATAATATGTTAAGCAAGAATAGACCACTGAAAAAAAGCCTGAGAAAACCAATGAAAAGGACATGTTTTTAAGGCTACTGAAACATTACAGTGCAGTGCACAAAAATATGATGACTTTTACAGCTATGTGATGCCACAACATGTGACCAGTAAACTTGGGAATTCAAATGTAGTTTTCAAGACATCATTCTCCAGTGGAAACTCTGATATTCCAAAAAAAATTTCAGTTAAAAATTAGGTTTTGAACATGCTATCATGAATGATTGTGAAATATGTAAATGCTGTTCTTTTCGTATGGAGTATGAGGGCAAATAAAATGATATTCCAGAGCTCTGAACTATTTTTATCAAGTTGTCTCACATAGGACAGTGTGTGAAAAGTTGTCATTATAGAAAATCTAGGAAATTCTTATCTTTTTCATTTACAAATCTATTTTTTAAGCATGCAACCATCACTTGGACTTTGAACTCAAAATAATAAATCCCAACAAAGTTTGGTTGAAATGTCAATCTAAACTTATAAAATTTTGCAGTGAATTCCCAAAAAATGAACAAATGTAATCAACACCTGCAAAAACAAAGTTTCAGACAGTACAATAAATCCCATATCTGCAAATTTTCTGCGTATATTACGAATAAGCTGTGTGCTCTTCTTGGTGTGATCAGAATCGAGAGTCAAGTAATGGATCCATGTTCCTGGGATTATAATTAGTATACTCACATTACTTCTCTCTGTAATATTCTTGTTGGCATAAAACAGCATCCATGAGCCTCGAATAACAACCCAGTAATCCTTCCACTGTTTACCAAATATCAAAAAAAATATTTAGGATTGGAATAATTTATGATAGTTAGCTCAAATGCTCACTCCATGCCACAGAAAATTCTTAATACCAAAATGAGAAATTAGGGACTTGATTTGGCAAAGATGATGTGTGAAAGCTGTAGTTTTCAAATCATACACTGATGTGAAATAAGACCACGTTGTCAATCGCAC
>JAADYU020123327.1:0-11809 GCA_011763375.2 Heteractis magnifica | reverse complement strand
AGGTGATAAATGCAGTACTGAGTCTGCGTATGTTGCTTATGCTTATGCTTATGTCGCTAGTGAGGACCAGGCTTTACTGCTGGTTACTTCGGTAAGATACGTACGAATGGGCCTTACATGTTTACCATGACTTGCAAATTCGAGCGATATGATTGGTTGGGATGCATGCTTTCTCGCTCTCTGATTGGTTCAGGGAGAAAGCCATTTGAAAGCCGCGATGTCGCACGCGTTTCTCACTCCTCCGGCAACATTTTCAAATTTGGAAACATCTAGCGAACACTTATGCAAAGAAAACAGGAAAAAAAACTCGCCGTAAAGGATTTGTGTTATTAATATGAAGGCGGACTAGTAAAAAAATAACAATCAAGAATAATCAAGAATTTTCTTTCATAAACTAATTTAATTTGACTTATAAATAAATATTTCATATCTGAATATACAATGAAGTTAGTAACTAAAACTCAACAACTTCCAAATAAAAATCTCCAGATTAAGTATGTTAGACTATCATAGCAGTTCTTAGTGATGAAGGCTAGTATGGCTAGCCGAAATATAGTGGCTATAAAACTTATAGCTTAAAAAACTCAACCAAATTCTACGTTGTATTGGCTATTCTTTTCTATTACAGTTCTGAGACACACATTCTAGTAGCCAAAATAAGGCTAGTTTGGAAAAACGACACTAATTTCTCGTTATATTTACAGAATTTAGCATGTATTTTTCGACATATACCTTTTAAAGTTGACAACTTGTTTACATAAACTTTGGTAAACACTATACGCTATTTACTGTAATGCGAAACCAATTTAAAGTGTAATAACCCAGAACTTAATTTACCGATAAAAGCTCTAGTCTGATTTGCAGGAATCTTTTAATTTGTTTTCTAACTTCTAGAAGAAATTTGTGGAAAATGAACGTTTTCACGAACATGTTCATGCATTCGGACATTTTGGATATTAATTAGCTAGTGACGTAGGACGCCATATGGCTCTCCATTTACTTTATAATTATTCTTTTTAGCTTAACCAGCTTCATCAGTGTCATCAAGGTCCAATACAAGTGTACAACGAGTTGGGCTATCAGTCGAATCTCGACATCCAAGTCAGCGAGATATCAGACCACAAAATGAACAGCTTTATAAATAAAAAAGACCCATTCAGTGAACATTGCTCAAGAAATATGCGGAACAAAACAGCTAGAAGTATTCCTATCTTTTTATGGCTTATGGTACGTATTTTAACAGTTTTTTCTTCGATTACAATTACAATTACAATGCTCGTTCTTGTGAAATGACAAAATTGAAAAAGAAGCATTGAGTTCAATAGTGTCAAAGTTCCGGCGACACTACGTTTTGAACATTTAAAACGGATAAACTAAACTGATAAAAATGAAGTTTGTAAATATACTTCAAAATATTTCGACTTTAACTTAAGCCTTTTTTGAAAATATTTTTTCTTGATATTTCTGTTTGTAGAAAAAAATATTGCAAACCCTGGTTTACTGTTAAATACTAGGGTTTTTTTAATTAGTTCAAACTAGAATCCTAACGTTTCAACAACACTTTTTTTAGTTCTAAGAAGTCAAAAGCTCGCAAAATTTACTTTTGAAGAAAGTTTGGGACTTTAAGATTAATTGGACATTGAGATATTTCAAATGCATTGACTGTTCAACATCTTTTTTTCCATGACAACTCTGTTTTTACATCGTAAACAAGTTGCAAACAGCTCGTGTAATTCACTCTCATGGAATTTTATTTTCGGATTTCGAAACACCGAAGTTTGATAACTTAACTGTGTCTTAATTTTAGTATTAGCTTTTTTTCTTTAGCTTTGCTTTAAACTAAAGCGCAAATGGCTTGTAAAGTGTACTTTATGAGGCAGACAGCCGGGTGGACTTCAAAAAAGACGCACTGCTGCTTAGATGTGGATCATTTTACTTGACTTTTACTTGTCAAAGCACTTTCTTTAAGAGAGATGTACTTTATTTAACCAGCCAAGAAGACTCACTGGCTAGCGGTTTTTTAATGTGAAAGAAAACAATTTATAACGAGTCCTTTCGTTATTTGATTAATTGTTTTCTGTAGCTAATTCCGCAGCCCTTAGGGCTGTGTCCTTTAGACCAATATATCAAACTATAGCCATACTCAGGCACGATTCAACCAAATTCATGGATTTAATTGATTAAGACAAAAGATGAAAAGAAGTTTTTTTTTTTTCTTTTTCTTCTTTTTTTAGTTTCTGTTTTAATTTTATTTCATTACGTTTGTGTTCAATATTGTTGCAAGACATTACTTATCAATTAGAATGGCAGGGAATAAATAAAGAAGAAAAAAAAGAAAAAAAAGAAAAAGAAAAAGAAAAGGAAAAAGAAAAGGAAAAAAAGAGAGAGAGAACATTTCGAAAGCTTTAGGTTCAATTTTTAACTTATCATCATCTACTCTAAATTCTCTTGCTAATGAACTGTCTATTTGTCCGTTTTAATGCCCTCAAAAAGAACTGAACGCTACGTTTTTCTTATCATTAACTTGGCATTATTTTATAAAAGATATAACTTCTATAGTGTCATCTTTCTTTCTAAACTCTCTTCAGTACTACAATCGATTGGAACCAATTTACACTTATGTCAGACTAATTCTGTTGATTTATATGACAGATAACGTGATATTTATTTGTTGAATCTAGGCCTCGCACGAGCACCTTCATCTGGTTCTTAAGTCGTTTATTTGTCGTTTCGTTGTTTTCAGGTACTCGGCTCGAGTCAAGCCGGGGAGACGTCAATCAGAGGTAACTAGATATATTTAATAAGCTAAGAGCTCATTAATTTATTAGAATTAAGCAAATGGAACAAAACCGTATTCATTAATAGACATGAAGCATACTAGCAGAGCTAGTTATGTTTTCTCAAGTTGCAATTTTTAGCATCATCCAACATGACTGCCACTTTTATTCCCTTAGCAGTGATAACAAACCACCTATAGTGAACAGGGAGAGTCTACAGAGCACGCAGTTGATGTAATATATTCATAGAAATACAATGAACAACACATAATACAATGGATAGAACGACAATAGAACACAATAGACTTTATGGATATATTACATCAACTGAGTGCTCTGTAGATTTTCCCAAAGTGAACACCATCCAACATGGCTACCACTTTTATTCCCTTAGAAATGATTACAAACCACCTATACTGAACACCATCCAACATGGCTGCCACTTTTGATGATGATGATAATTTTTTCACTGGATTTTTTTTTTTTTTTTTTTTTTTGGTGAGAAGTCCCTGTCTTACTTCGCCCAAGGGGACGAAGTTCCACTTGGAAAATTGGCTTAAAGTTCCTTTATACAGTGTGAACTAACAAGAATGTCTCAAAGAAGGGGTGAACTAACAAGAATGTCTCAAAGAAGCCGACAATTACATTCCTTTGTAATTTTGCTCAAGTATTCTACGTCTTGTAGTGCTCTCTTCCATCCCATTCCCACTCACCGCTTTCTCGCCACTTCCTCTCTTCATTCCTGCCCTCAGTCCATTCTATTATATTCTTTTCTCATCAAAAGCCAAAGAAATAAATGAAAAAACGATTTAGAAATATCGAAACCACTAGAACTCTCTCCGCGACATCCTCTTTTTTGTGCAGACGATTGTTAGAGAGAGAATACAACAGGCGGAAAATAGCAAAATAGTTGAATCTCGAAGGTATTTAACTATTGATAAAAACCCAAAAACACTCTGTACACCTGAAAGCTGCATTTCACCACTTAAACGAGTGACGAATCTGGATGCTATGACTCTATATTTACACAATCCTTTGACGTTTCTACGTTAGATCTTTTTGTATTCCAATATCTAAACTTCTCTCTGTTTGACATCAACAAGAGGTTAAGGACGTCAGGAACCTTTTCAAATTCAGTGTGCAGGACTTTTTCGAAACAAAACAAGGAAAAGCTAAAGTTAAATTCGTTGCCTTAATTTAAAACTGAATTAGAGTATAATTGAAGAGTTTATTGAATGAAAGATTCGGATTGGCTGGTAAGGTAGTTGGGTTCATGGCAATTACCGACTCGCTTCAAAAACAAATCTCTTGTATAAGATAACTTCTTGTTTTGTCCTTAGAAAGTACAACTGATTAAGTTTGAAGTTGTTTGGCTTTTCGAGAGGTTTTTTCAAAGAAAGTCAAACGGTAGCGAAAGTACTCCCCGCTGTCTTCGACTAGCAACAATTACAAAATTGTGCCTTATTCGCAAATGAAGTCCACTGCATTTCATAATCATTAAATTGAAGTTGAATTCTTTTGTACCATTTTAAAAACAAACTAACAAAAGGTATCCTTGGCTTGAGGTCAAGCTTTTCACATATTTGTTAAAAGAAACCTTTGTTTGCCGCTCAAAAAAAGTTGAATTAAATTACGTCTGATTTTCTCGAAGGACGTAGTTTTCATATCCTGTGTAAGGAAAAAAAAGTTGGGCTGGGGTAAATTAATCCGGCATACGTTTTGGTCCTCTCGAAGTGTAGGGTAGTTAGCACGCTTTGGGAGTCTCGGTTAGGCTCTTTTTTTCCCCCTGAGTGTTGGGATTGGGATCGTGGACAAAGTATGCAGCCTTTATGGCTTATATTAGCTGTCAAATTGGTTTGTCTCTGTTCCATTAACACCGAAGTTGTATCTCTTCAAGAAAGTGCACTTAACAAGCAAATAATTCTAAACGGTAAGCGATTTGAGCAATTCTGGATAAATCTTTTTACGCTACAACCAGCACACATAGATCGTGAAATAACCCAAGTATTTTTTACATGGCATTTCCAAGAAAAAACGTCTATTTTTCTACCTGTATTGCATTTTTTTTTTTTTTTTTTTTTTTTTCTGTTGTACTCCGGCTACCTATTTTTCCTTCTCCTGGCACATTTCGATAAAAATGCATTTACAGGAACAGACGCTTGGCGCTTTTCGTTGGAATTCGCTAAATCCAACATCACTAAGTTGTTATTCCAAATATTCTAAATCCAAAATCTCGAAGTTATTATTTTCAATCCAATAAAAAAGTAATAAAATGAGTAAAGGGTGTAAGTAGGAAATCGAAGATTTGCGATAAAAAGAAAGCACTTAATAATGATCGCTGTATTTTACTTCACAATTAGAAATCTGGGAAGCAGAGAAAAAAACTGACAAAATGAAAAGAAAAGTATTCAATCTATGGTATTCAGAGATTTTCAGGATTTACGGAATGGAAGACTTAAGGAACATGTGATAGAAAGCGTTAGTATAAAGGAGAATTGATGATTTATACTGATGATAATGATGATGATGATGATGATGATTAGGACTATGATTGTAATTGTCGATCATCCCTAGCCTGTTGATCTTAGAAAACTAAAGTCCATCATAATTCTCAAATTTCCCACAAGAAATTAAAGCTCTCCCACGATACCAAAAAAAACCCCACACACATACAAAGGATCGAAAATAATTGCTGAATATGTTTGTCAAACAATTCCACCGTCATTTGATGCTTGTGAGACATTTATGAATAGTTCGTCTTAACCCGCTGTTATCTCGCTGCGGGCTATCATATTTTGTTCGTCTCATTAAGGAAACCGTAAATTTAATTAGCCCCCATGTTCATTAGATAGGATGTTAGTTTATCTAATTATTTGAGTTCTTTGTAAGAATTTTATAAGAGGTTTCTTCCTCTCCATTGAACCACTCAAATAGTGTATATCTTTAAGATTTTTAGACTCGGGGACAATAAATCGTTTGTGCCAGGAGGAGGCTGGCAAGATTCATCCAAAAAAAAAAAAAAAAAAAAAAAAACCGACCCCCTTGTACATAAATATGAAAAATTATAGACCCCCTTAAAGACAGTTACCTATAAATATCTAAAAAAGCATCAAAGAAAAGAGAAAAGGAGAAAATGCATCAGACATGCATGCGTTGGTGTTCCTCCATTCTGGTATTTTCATTTTTTATTTTTTAGCCTCGTTCTGTACTTCTTAAAAGAATTATTCGAAAGATTCTGATACTACTGCTGTACTTTAGTATTTCTGTTTGTTGGTTTGCTAGCTAGTTTTCTCAGTGTATTGCTGGGTCTTTGGTCTTTAATTCACCAGGGCGGTAAACTTTTAGCGGCTTAACTTTTTGCTTTATGTTCACACACATTACACAAGCGAAGTTTAAGAAAATATTGAGATTTTATCTGTTTCCTGAGCCTAAAAAAGTCGTAGGATTGATTTGTAGAACAGGAGAGAAGATACAAGGACAAATAGTGCAGCAGCTACACGTTTAAGTGGCTCGCTAGCCGTGAGAATCGTATTCTTGTTTCTAAAGTGTTTATAATTTTGTATATAAACATGCGGATCCTTTGGGTTTCTCTTTATAAATATTTTCCTCTAAGATTTGAAATCGCTTCAGTAACTATACATCATCTTGTTATTATCATTCCGGTTGCTATTTCTCCAGCAATCAGAGGGCGCGAAGTGTTTCAAATATTTCATGCGCCTTTCCGGAGTTTCCCACAATTCTCTAGGATTCAACAGCAACAGCAATAAACATTGACATAAAATGTTCTAATTAGAAGTGCTGAAAGTTGTTTTCTTTTTCAGGTTGCACTCTTTTTGACTTCGAAAGTCCTCTTCAAGGATGGCAGGTCTCAGGTCACGCCTTCAAAAATCAACCAATCTTCGGGGGCAACAACACTGCCTTTGGTCACTATGGCAACTGGTTGATCAATTCCAGTAGTAATGTGACGTCACCGTGTCAGAAAGGTGGAGCTTCGATTGGAGGTTCTCTCAAGGGTGTAATGACGTCACCTCTGTTTCAGATACGAGCTTCAAGTTTGTCTTTTTTGATTGGAGGTATTTTTACTAGTTTCACAGTCAAACCAGCTCACGCTTATCCCTCTAGATTCCATTAATGACGTCATTATTCGAATATTGAGTTGATTATTCAAACTTCAAAATTTATTATCTACTCGAATTTTGTTTGAAAATGCACGGAAACTTTATACTGGCCTTTCTGTGGAGTTTTTCTACCGTTTTATAGCACTCGTTGGAGAATCCAATCAAAATTCGAGTAGAGGATTGATTCTGAAGTTTGAATAATCAACCCAATATTCGAATAATGAAATCGTAAATGGAATCTATAGGGGTATGCTTGAGCCGTTTTGACTGTAAGAATTATTTATCATACAGTCGTGCTGTGTTTTCAAGAGGTCTAAGGAAAATGTTTGATTAACGAGTTAATAATATACCAAATACAGGTTGTTTATTACAAGGCCAATGAAAAAACAGCTCTCTTTTTGAATAATTATGGCGCGTGCGATAGAACACTCCTAATGCCATCGGATGTTTACTTTCCCAAAATTTCCGTGTTTGCACGTGAAAAGAAAATAATAGGAAATGTAATCAATAAGAAGTGCGCGAATTTGACAAAACCTCGACATTAACTTTATCAATCATCATAAGTTCCGTCATCATCATCATCAACATAATTATCATTATCATCACAATCATTATCATCATTAATCATTATCATCTTTATAACCATCATTATCATCATTATTATCACCATCGTCATCATCAGTCATCATCATCATCATTAATTTTATGCAATGTATTGTTGAACAGGGGGATGTAACGTCTCCACGGTGAGAGTTGAGCTGGTTATTGACAATAAGACACTGTTCCAAAGCACTGGTAACTGTCAGACATCCATGTTGCGAAAGTATTGGGACGTCACGGGTCACTTGGGTAAAGTTGCAGAAGTCAGGATTGTAGATGACAGTGATAAAGATATCTGGGGATACATTGCCTTTGATGACTTGAGGGTTACTTCTGAATGCCAAGGTATTTTAATGAATATTGTACTAGTTATATGAGGTGGATGAATGGAAAAACGACTGGAGGGAGGGAGGGAGGGAGGGAGGGATGGATGGATGAAGGAATGGATGGACAAGAAAAGACCAAACGGTAAATAAATAACTAGGATGAAAGGAGATGACTAGGAACAGATGGATGACAGATAGGAAGATGGACGGAGGTAAGAAGACTTCAATACCACATTCTGAATTTATCTTTACAGAATTACAACCATGTACAGTTACTCAATCCCAGTGTCCTGAGAAAAAAGACCAATCAAAAGGTTTCATTTGTCGCTGCCCGTCAAACCAAATGAGATCCTTACCCTGTGAGAATGAAGACTGTCCCATCACCAATGGCACCTGCCAGACATTTTGTACCACGACTGACTGCAAGTGCCAGCAGTGTACATGTTCCAGCGGTTTCACTTTCAACGCCACTACCTTAAAATGCGATGACATCGACGAGTGCGCAAGTAATTCTGGGGGCTGTCAACACGCTTGCGTCAATACGCCAGGTAGTTATCGCTGTGAATGTCAGAGTGGTTACCAACTGGACAGCGACAACAAGAACTGTGTTGATATTAATGAGTGTAATTTGCCTAACCAAGGAGGATGTGAGAATGCAGAGTGCACTAACAGTCAGGGAAGCTTCAACTGCATGTGTAAGATCGGATGGATAAAAAACATAAGCGATCCCTTAAGATGCATCGACAGGGATGAATGCGCTGAAAATCAACTCTGTAAAGATCAACAAGAATGCGTCAACGTCCCAGGCTCGTACAAATGCGTTTGCCAGCCAGGGTATCAGTTGGACGCTTCCAAGACGTGCATCGATATCGATGAATGCGCCACGTCCAATGGTGGCTGTGATCAAGAGTGTGTCAATACCAAATCTTCCTTCCGGTGCTCGTGTCGTACGGGCTACAAGCTCAACCCGGACGGCAAGACGTGCTCGGACATCAATGAATGTGAAACAAACAACGGTGGCTGTCAGCAGAAGTGCCAGAACACTGACGGAGGTTACCAATGTGCTTGCCAACGCGGTTACCTCCTTAGCAACGACAATGTGACGTGCCTCGAGATCAACGAGTGTGAAATCGATTCCAAGTGTATGCACATCTGCAACAACACCGTTGGAGGCTACACGTGCTCTTGTCACCATGGTTACCAACTCCAGCCCGACAACGTCACGTGCCTGGATGTGGACGAATGCTTGTTCAACAAAGGCAACTGTAGTCAGTTGTGTTTGAACACGAATGGTAGCTATGGCTGTTCTTGTTACCATGGCTACCGCCTTTCGAAGGACGGATTGACGTGTGAAGACGTTGACGAGTGTCAGATTTCGAATGACTGCCAACATATCTGCACCAATACAAAAGGTAGCTATCACTGCTCGTGTTTATCTGGGTACGAGTTTGATAAGGACAATAAGACTTGCCGTGACATCGACGAATGTTCTAGCAAACCCAAAGAACTGTGCGAATACGCATGCATCAATACCCCAGGAAGCTACGACTGCGCATGTCCTCCAGGTCTAGCGTTGAACCCAGACAACCGAACGTGTAGCGACGTCAACGAGTGTAGGAATAACAAAACGTGCCAACACAAATGCACGAATCTGATTGGTTCGTTTAACTGTAGTTGCTTCGAGGGATTCGCCCTCAAACCAGACAACCAATCGTGTGAGGATATCAATGAGTGCCTTCAAGAAGGCGTCTGTGGCCAGAAGTGCATTAACACAGAAGGAAGCTACCACTGCGCATGCCCAGACGGGTTTAAGTTGGCTTATGATCTTCGATCGTGTGTGGATATTGACGAGTGCCAAGTCGATGGCACGTGTCAAGAGAACTGCGCGAATTTGGCGGGAAGCTACAGGTGTTTTTGCTCTGAAGGGAAGGTTCTCCAGTCAGATGGAAAAACATGTGAAGGTAATTTAATAAATAACTAAAAGAGTATAAGCATTCGCTTTAAGCTTAATATTACGTCTTTCACTCAGTGAATTTTCAGACTGCTGTAATTAAACAAACAGAGCTTTTAGTTTTTTTAGTCTTCATAAGTGATGTAAAAAATATTGGTTTTCAGCAGCAAAGCAAACGAATACTCAAACAGCTTCACTTAACCTTTTTAATATAAATAAATTTATAAATATTTTGTTTCTCGATCAGTACCTGTTGCTCTTCCCAAAGCGATAGATAAGGCAAGAAGCGAGATTAAGGTATGTTACCTATATTCTCACTTTTTAGATGAATCTCTTTGGCAAATTAAAACAACATCACATTGTTATCAGGTCCGTAGCTGGGGGGGGTGCACGGATTTTGGGGTACTTTTTGGGGTACTCAAGGTCCACCAAAGGTTTTTATTCTCTTGGGAATAAACATGGCCGCCGTGTGATTGAAGCCCGTGTTTAATTGTTTCTGACATCCAGGACGCTAGTACTACAACAGATCTTATTAAGATCATGAAGGCTCTAACAGACTCGCTAAATGAAACCAAAAAGGTTAGCAGCAATGAGCTAAAGGACACGGTACAGGTACTGGATCAACTACAGTCAAAAGTCATGAATAAAAACATCAATTCTTCGGTAGAGAGTGCCGAAATACTTCTGAAGGTAATTATACACTTATTTCAAAAAAAGGCTGTCTGTCAGCGATGTGAATCTGAAATGTGAATCAGACAATTCGCCAGCACAGGTCATCGCTCAAAGGTGGTGTCGCTTGTAGCTATTATTTACAGATTACAAACTAATAAAAGATAAAACTTAATTTGAAAAATAATACTTAACTTAAAAATGAATTCACCGCTCGCGCCTTCAATTAATTCTTCTCGGTCTCAGACTTCAGATTTCAGATCTCCGACCGACAACCTTCCACTGGTTTGCTGAAATAGGTCAATATGGAGATTGGACATTTAGTATACGAAGGAAATTTAGTAAAATTCGAATAATTATCTTTTGATTTTCAGAATTATGTAAGAATAGTGAGCAATGTCTTACAGCCAGACAACAAAGAGTCGTGGAAAAACATGTCCGGGGTACGTAGAGTGGTGTTTTAAGATTTCTTCCACACGATCCAACATGGCCGCCCACTTTCGAATTCATTCCGCAATTATTATGATATAATAAATCACACTGTCTTATGATTGGTTTAGGGGTCGTCTAGTGTGGTTAGTTTACCGGGAAAAGTCGAAGAAATGTCGAAAGCGATCTTCAAACTAGTAAAACACCAGAACATGACCGCTCTTAATGTCACTGTAAATAACGAGAACATCGGTAAGTAAAATAAATTTTCATACCTCGATATTACCTTAGATTAGATTTCTTATGGCTACGTAAATGTTCAGGGCACGCGCTACGGTCAGGGTACGGAATAGGTCTTTTTGCACTAACAGGTCACGTGACCACAACCCGCTTAAATCAAACACTAGTGTCAAAATGAACTCCAGAAATGGAAAGAGTATCTCAACATTTGTAAGAAGGTGAAGTTTCAGCTCAAAATGTTTGTCACAGGAGAAATGGCATGAAATATGAAACATGAAATTTTATTGGAATTTATATAGGTAATTGCACTAAATTCTAAGCATCTATGGATTGTTTAGAGGGACAGGAATTACAAGGAATACAAGGAAAATAAGGAACACAGACGAGTGTTGTTCGAATTGCTAAGGACTAGATGCTCAGGATTAATAATTCTTAGAATTTTTTTTTTCCAAAAAGAAAGAAAAAATCGAAGATAAAAAAAGAAGTTCTGAATTCACCAAGTAGCTATCAGTGGTCACCCATCCGAGTACTAACCCAGCCCTATCGGGCTTGACTCGCTGTCTTGAAAGCACAACGCATTAGACCACTCGTCTATCGCTTACAAACAATTAGCATATCAATTCATGCGAAAACAATGCACCAGATAGACTAGGTTATTTTTCTCTTTCAAATCGACGTGAACCGTGGTTAGAGCAAGGG
>JAADYU020123216.1:0-11809 GCA_011763375.2 Heteractis magnifica | reverse complement strand
GAACCTTACCTGGTTCATCTTTTGCCATCGAGCTGGTTTGCCATTGACAAGCCAATCCAATGGAATCCAGCGCCGGGTTCTAATCCCTCTCGAGAATGGCTAACTCTCTTATGGAAACTCATCTACAAAACATTCCAAGATCGGAAAGTCAGTAGTCACAAGAAGGAAGAATGTGCCAAGATCTTGCGACCGCTTGAAGACTGGCCAATCTTGCCAACAAGCTCGGGCACCCTAGTATCTATTACATTTGGCAAAACGGTCCTAGACCTAACCTCCCAAAGTTATGAAAATGACGAGTTGGTCACAATACTCAGAAAATTAGGATGTGTAGAACTTGACTTCTCAGTACTTCCTGGATTGGAAGACATTGATCTTTCGCACACCGTCAGCACGTACCTCGCGAAACCTCAATCGAAGTTAGATCTTGTGTCTGTGTTGGAGCAGTTGATGAAAGAAAAAGACATTTCTGGGAAGCTTGAGGATGACGAAATTCTTGTTTTGTTCACCTTCCTTCAAGAGGATGTAACAACAGTTTACAGTCACAAGATTACTCTGAGAAGTTTGCCGTTTTTCAAGACTCTTAACGGAAAGAACGTCAGCTTATCCAACTTTGTATCAGCCTACATACTTGAATTGCCTAAATGTGTGCCGCTTGAAGACATAGAGACACGAGTCGAAATGGAAGGATGTGTCTTGCTGGAAGAAATACCTGAAATCGACTCTTTGTACAAGGCACTTGACATCTATCGAATATCAAAGAGTGAAGTGTTTGTCAAGTATATTCTTCCCAATTTAGATGTCATGACCGCTGAAGGCCGGGAATCAGTCCTGACGTATATAAGAGACGTTTTGCTCGTTTCACTGACCGACCCCAACGAAAGAAGCATCATCGTTGACACGCTGATTGACATAAATATTCTTCCCGACAAATCTGGTGAACTTGCGCCTGCCCGGAATTTCTACGACCCAGGAAATCCGGTCTTTAAATCAATGCTGCCAATAGAGAGCTTCCCACAAGCGGAATTTGCCAATGAAAAGTGGCTACCGCTCTTGAGAGAAATTGGCCTGAAGCAATCAGTCACGCAGCAAGACTTCATAGAATTTGCAGAATCCATAGCTTCTGAAGCAGAACTTACTCCAAGTGATCCCGTCTTGAAGGAAAAATCTAAAGCGTTAGTAACTTACCTACTTGAAGAGGAAAGTCTCCACGATGCCAGTTTCCTGCACGTTATTTCCCAGATCAAGTTTATTGCAGCTGAAGCCGCAAGCGAAAACTTGAGAAACCTCTACGTGCAATTTGAAAGCAAGAACAAGGACGACACCTCACTGTACACCGCTTTCCATGGAGCTGTTTCTCATGAATGCCAAGCATTCCTGTGGAGCAGTGTTCCTCTTCTACCTCCATGGGCTTTACCCAAAGGTGGCGAAAATCAGCGGACGTTGGTAGAGAACTTAGGAATTGAAATTGCACCTCCTGTAGATAAAGTGGTAAAGCACTTGGAGAACCTATCGCTGAAGTATGCGGGAAACGTCAATAAAGATACTCCTAAAGATCAACGCGAGCTACTTCATGACGTGATTTACAATATTTTGGGATTCTTCAAGACGGAAACCGCTTGTCCACCCGGTAATCCTTCAGAAAAATGCTCAAAGTCTTGTCACACAATTGGTAACATCTTGAGAAAGACGCCATGTATTCCTGTAGAGGAAGGACGAGTCTTTGTCCAAGGTAATCAACTTGCATTCGAGACCAGCGAAGAACTTCCACCATTTCTCTACAAAGTTCCTCGCGAGTATGGACATTTGGAACATGTTTTAAAGCGCCTTGGAGCTGCGGAAAAGACAACTCCAATCCAATATGCCAATGTATTAGCAAGATTGAAGGACGTTTGTCAAGACAAACACATGGAACCAAATGAAAAAAGAGTGGCAAGAATAGCATCCCAAGGTTTCTTCAGTACAGTGTCAGTATTACTCAAAGAAGAAAAAGAGTCTTCGGTCACTGCTTTACTCACCAAAATCAGTGAACTTTATTTACCAAGCAAGGAAGGATTTCTAAAGCTTTCTCTAGAGCTGATCGTTTATGACAATCCAAGCTATGAACGTCGGGCGAGTGAATTTGCGTCGTCCTTTGTTGACATTGCGCGTGAAGGAGAACTCACAGCAGATCGACTTGCCCATCTCTTCGAGATTCTTCCACCACGTCTCCGAGCAAGAAACATGCAAAGTATCATTCACGAGGAGTTTCATCCTTGTTCTAGAGATAAACACTGTATTGCGGACACAGAAAATGATCAGTGTCCCTTTATTGCCCGCTATCGAAACATTCTCCTGTCGCCCAAGTTTATCAACGGAATTATTAGAGTCATCAAGCATCAGCGCCAAACGGCGAACATCCCCCAAGAAGTGCGAGATCAGGTGCATGTACTTCCCATGTTGAAAATCTCCTGCATGGGATCCGTTGATACACATCTGGTTCATGTAGAGACAAAAAATCCCATAAAGAACAGCAAAGAATCTCAAGATTGTTTCTTAGAAGAGAAGGACAAAGAATGGGAACTGTACATCAAACATGGAACTGACGAAAACCCTCTTCACATCCAACTCTGCTTCCTGATAAACAGGCTAATTGGAAATCACATAGAAAAAGAGATTTATCTACAAGCAATGCTCGCCTGCAAGGTGCCTGAAGATATACTTCCATCTTTGGACCGCTGTGGTGTGGCTCAGGATCTGCTGTCAAGCGAGCTACGGACCACCGATCCGACTTTAGGCTCGGAAATCCCAGTCATGTACCATTATCTGCTGCGTCAAGATCTAGGATATTTCTTTCGCCAAGGCGAAATTGTTGGTTATGAAAAGGAAAGAGTCCAAACTGACGAGGACAAGGACGATAGGGATCCTATCTATGTTTACGCTAAAGTCATCAAGAAAGTTACCGCCAGTACAGATTCTGTTGAGCCCAACAAAATTGATTTACAGGCACGTTACCGTATCGATGTTGGAGAGCCAAAGCTGGTGGAAGTAAGCGTGTTAGATTTGTACAAGTTTGATCGATCAGCACCGGATTTTCCGTCAATTGCTCCAGAGCTTTCAGATCTGACAGACATCATGCCCTTTACCGGTGATCCAGATTCTATTGATAACAAGGCTGCTACCAGGAATGTTCGAATGGAAAATGCCGTGAAAGAAATCAAAGAGGTCCTGTGGGAAGCTTGGAAATTGGACGAGAAAGGCAGAAAGAAAGTTACCAAGCGTTTGTTTCTGCGCTGGCATCCAGACAAAAATCCTGGTTGTGATATTGCTAATGAAGTGATGAAGTTCTTACTTGGGGAAATAGAAAGGCTGGAGCGCTTGTTTCCAACAAATTGGCGGGAAAGTGCCCGAGAAGAGAAGGAAAAGCCACCAGAACCAGCATCAACGTTTAGTGATCTTTTTGAGAAATGGAACCAGCGGGCTCATCAAGAATGGGAGACTTACAACACCTTCAAGAGACAGAAGCCAGGTGCCTCACAGTCTGGAACAGGCAATCAACAACGGAAGGAGGCAAGACGCTGGATGAAACAAGCCAAAGAAGATGTTGCTGCTGCCAGATGTCTGTCTGAACAGGAAAGCCCGTTCTATAGCTTAATTTGCTTTCTCTGTCAACAATCTGCAGAAAAAGCTTTCAAGAGTGCACTGTATTCGGCCTGTGGGATAGCAGAAAACCAACTGGAAACACATGATGTTCTAAATCTTGCTTATGAGATCACAGAAATTGATGGTTCACCTTCAGATATAGCACAGCTTGCTTCAAAGCTGAAGAACTATTATGAAAAAACTCGATATCCTCACTATCACCATGGTGATGTTATACCATCAGCTGCATTCACACGTGAGAATGCTGAAGAGGCATTAGAAGTTGCTGAGGCAATCCTTGGAAAGATTGAAGAATTCATAAATGCAAACATTGGTGAAGAAGAGCAGCCTTAATTGTTGAGCAAAATATTTTGAAGTAACAAGTCTGGAAGAACAGTCCATGTCAGTGTACATTTCCCCAATTTAGGCCATGTGTCATTCCTTTGAGTCCTGTTTCTTTGTTTACTGATTGATGCTTTAGAAAAGGTATTAATATAAAAGTAGCTAACAAATAATCTTATTCTCAAGGGAATGACAAGAGGTATGAAATGAAAACGTTTTACACAGTACCGGTAACTGTATAGAATCTGTATCAATGTACTTTTGAATTATGATCAGTAGAGAACATGAAAGGCTCATGTTCACTTTTTTTTAGAGCAAATCGTTCTGTTTCTCAGTAGAATAAATTGCATGAAATGAGATGGGTGCTTCTTAAAAACGTCTTACTAGTAAGCTTCTATCACCAACAAAATCATAATTTTCCAATGCGGAGTTACTTGCTACTAACCATAACAAATCTAGCCATTAGTTTCTGCTTGAAATATTTATTATATCACTCCTGATGGATCTTTTTTAACTATTAGATGAATTAAATTTTTTACTGTAATTATTGACAAGCTTATTTTTGTCATATTTTATTCAAGTACACCATTAATAATAATAGTATGTATACACATTAGTTAAGGCAGTGAAAGACTAAAATAGCATGGCTACCAGAGGTTACTTGCTTGTTTCCCTAGCAAGTTATAGTATGATAGTGAAGACCTCTGGCATTCTAGATTAAGGACCTTTTACACTTTAAATTAATTTGTTTAAAATGTCATTTTAGAATAGTACGTAATACAGCTTTTTGTGTATGAGTATTGGAGCTGCAATTGAACTTTGTCTTTTTAATCTTATTTATTGCCGAGCAATGATAAATTCTAAGTCCTAATGCAGCAAACAAGAAACCTTATTAATTTTAGGGTATGGATGTGCCCTGCTAAAATAGTTCAAAGCATTTCTATTTAAAAAAAATACAAAATTGCCTACTTTGCTAACTAAAAATCCCAAGTTTTTTTACCATTGAAATAAATATTAAAAATCTATTTACAAAACTTGTCAGCTTTCATTTTTTCTCTTCTGTCAAGCATTTCCTCATGTAGGCGACCATCAAGCTTTGCCTTGGTCAAATTTTTAGCATCTTCTTTGCTAATTTTTATCTTTTTGTCTTGGAAACTTTGAAACTTCTTGACATAACTCAACTCACAGTTGAGAACATCGTCGTCATCATCATCATCAACAGGGTTGTCAGATTTTGGTTTACTGAAGAATAAGCATGCATGTGGACATTATTAATATAATGTACCTATTTTTTCATATAATTTCTCATGGGGGGGGTCATATTAGATTCCGATCTCCTAGGGAATTTTCATTAGTAACTCAAAATGATGTATATTAAAAAACTTTATCCCAACCAAAAGTGACTAGCAACAAGCCAAGACCCAAAGGATACTGGTAAATTAAACTCTTAATTTATTCCATGTGCATATTAGCTACCATAGCATGCGCACTTTGTTCACAGCTTTGGTATTGATATTCATTGTGCATGCATGCAACCTATTAAGCCTGGTTCACACTGCTGATGCAAGCATAAGTACAAGCAACATACACAGACTCAGTAGTGTACTGAGCATTAGAGCAGATTTCGTATGACTGTGAAAAAGTCACGGCACAAACATGGCATGGACACGGTCAAGGCACAGCAAGGAACTTCAAAACTCTAGAAAACATCACGGTTGCAGCAAGGCATGCTTACGGCACTGACCGTGCCACGACCTTTTCACAGTCATACGAAATCTGCTCTAGTGGTGCTTGTCTTTTCTCATACCTAGGTGATCAATGCAATACTGAGTCTGTGTATGTTGCTTGCGCTTACATGTATGCTTGCATCGCTAGTGTGAACCAGGCTTTATGGTGAATACATTAATTGCAATTAAAAAGTACCAATGCTCCTCACAATCTTGGCTTGTTGCTTGTCGCTCTTGGTAGTGACAACATTTTTTAAATGTAAAAATGTATACAACAGAAATATTTAAAGGTTACTCAGAGTAACTGCAGTTGTGTGTAGATGCACTGCATGCAATACTAACCTTTTTGGTTTATCTGTACGAATATAAAAGATCTCTTTTTCTCCTGCTTTTTTCTTAGTAGCTGCAAGATGTCCATCTTCAGTGATGGACAAAAAGCACCCATTATAAGCCTGTAGTGCAACCTTGTCCTCTTCAAACACCAACTCAAACTGTTCTTGAGCACCGATGGCATCTGATCTCCCACTCACATCTCCCATCATATTCACTGACATGAATTTACCTTAAAAAAGCAAAATTATTAATGATAGATAAACTAATAATGTAGTTCAGAAAAACTGGTCATGTTCCACAGCAGGGATGGGGTACATTCCCAACACCCTCCTCCAAAATCAAGTGTGTGTTGTGCTAGGAAATGGAGAAGGGATATGTGAAACTTGACCAACAGAATTTCTTAATATTTGCCTTAATTTTTTAGCACCCCCTCCCCCACCCCGTGAGCTTCCTAACTAAACTTTAAGAACTTAATTTTATTTGACTTTACTTTACAGACTTTAGGTCACAAAAACTTCTTTTAACATGTAATATTACTGTATAACTTTTGAAACTAGGCATACTTACCATATCCCGACTTGATAGCAATCTTATTGGACAAAGGAACAGCTGTTAGCGTTTCCACAGGAGCAGGACAATTAACTCCATCTTCTCTGGGATCCCCGACAGTAAAAGAACCAGTATCGGTCGCCTCAACGTAAGAACCACGATAAGTTTGAAGTGCAATATTTCCCGTAACTTCCAAGGAATTTTCCAGTTTTCTCCACCCTCCGTGCCGAAGAGCGTCGGTATCGGTTGGCGTATCGTCTTCTCTTTTGCACTTGTTCTTTTTGTGCTTCTTTTTCTTGGATGGTTCGTCCAAACCTTTGAGTTTTAGCCGACCAGATTTGACTTGCTTGTAGTCCGCCATCTTGAATTCTTAGAGATGCGCGCGCAGTATTTTCCACAGGTAGCCCAAGCTCTGTTTCAGAAACTATCAAAAATCTGAAGTATACGAAATAAAGCCAAAATAAAAAATACTTTATTTTAAGACTCTTTGTGTCTTTTTTAGCTCTTTTTGTGAGTTTTAGGCCTTATATATTAAAAAAAAAAAAAAAAAAAAAACCCGGCTTGGGCTTCCTGTGATAGAAGAAGACTCTATTTGGAAGAACCCATCAAGTACTACCCTTGAAACGTTGCATGTCGCAGTTCGTTTGGTGCACGTGACTTCGACAAGCAAAAATGGCAAATTTAAACATACTCAGGAGCATTACAGTCGAGCCAGTCCTGTTCCTTTACATGTTTTGTACATTTATGAGCTTTCCTTTGCTTCAACAACTGGCATACCGTAAAATATGCGAAGAAAAATTCAACGAAACAGTTTGCAAGAACCTCACCAAGACACAGAGAGACAGTGTCCAGGAAGGCACCTCTAACTGGATGGTCTATCAATCTATCGCCCTTGGCGTTCCTTCTATTGGCGCTTCTTTGGTCTTTGGTTCCTGGTCAGACTCTGTTGGACGTAAAATTATCATGATTCTGCCCCCTATAGGCAACGTCCTTATGAACATAAATTATCTCCTTAATGTCCACTACTTTCAAGTTGATGTCAACTACCTTCTTATTGGGATAATCATTTCTGGGTTCTTTGGAAGTTATGCCACGATCCTTTTGGCTGTATTTTCATATATTGCAGATATTACTGACAAGACCAACCGTACTTTGCGCATAAGTATTCTGGAGTCTATGGTTTTCTTGGGAGCGAGTGCAGGCGAGTTAGTAACTGGAGTCCTTCTTGACAACTCAGGGTTCATGGCTGCCTTTGGCCTGGCACTGGCTCTCAATGTGTGCATAATTCTGTATGTGGGGCTTTGGCTCCAAGAGTCATATTTCCCTCCAGATGAGGCACATGCTGGACCGTTAATCAAGCTACACAGCCATATCAGGAATGTATGGAGTGTGTTGTCAAGATCAAGGACTGAGGATCAGCGGCTCTACTTTTTGGTTGTGTTATTTGGAGCATTACCTATTGTACTCATAAGTATGTTCAATGTATCATTTTATTCACTTCAGTTCAGTGGTGTTTGACCAGTGAACCGATGTATGGAGAGTGGTCAATAGCCCACTTTCGATATATGGTTGAGTGATTACACACAATAAGAACCGAATCGAGACTCCAGGGAATAACAATGAAATAATCATAAGATCGAGCATGTTATGTTTCTTCAAGCAACATAACATACTCAAGAAACAAAAAACATACTCAATCTAATCATTTACCAAGCAAATAACATCGAAATAATCATAATGATTCTTTTGTTTCCCTGGAGCCTCAACTCAGATCTTATTGTGTGCGATCACTCAACCATATATCGAAAGTGGGCTATTGATACACACCACACAATTAAGGCACTATGCTGTGATTGGCTGAGAGAGAAGACAGTAGTCTCCCAATCCCATACCCCACCCCCACTCCTCACATTAACCATATAGTAACTTTGCAATTTTATAAATGATACTGAAATACTTTCTGACTTTTCAGATTTTGGTGGATTTAATGACACATCATTACTCTACATTATCAACAAGCCACTGTTGTTTTCATCATCATATATTGGGTATTTTTTAGCAGAGGTGTATTTTGTAAAAGGACTGGGTGTAGTTATCGGGATGCTGATCTTGACCAAGTGTTTTAAACTATCTGACTACATCATAGCAGTGCTTGGAATGGCAGTTACATTTGCTGTATTCATTTTTTATGGTTTTTCAACACACAAATGGATGATGTTCTTTGGTAAGTCAGGGATTTTTGCATGTCACACATACTTTGATAATTATAAGAAAGTAACTGAGAGGGTTGTCTGTTATCCCAACAAATTTATGCATAGCATTGGATCATATTATGTCAACACAACAATAACTTATATAATTTAAAATGACACAATACAATACTATTCAATACAATGCTACAGAATGTATAAATTTAACCACATGCTGTTACTAGCTTACATGTGCCTTTCAGTGAATCTGTTTTATAAATTCAACCAGATGGCAAAATTGAGAAAAAGCCTTTCATAATCACTTCTTGTTTTAATTAGGAGCTGCTTTTGCCTTTGGAGATGGTTGGCCAATACCATGCATGAGAGCCATCATGTCAAAATGTGTACAACCAGATGAGCAAGGTCGGTACCTGTTGTTGCTTGATTCATTTTCTTTACTGTGCAGACACTCAAACTGTGAAAAGTTCACATTTTGTCTACATTTTCTAAAACACAATTTTGTGCAAGAAAATATTCAAACAAGATTTTTAAAGCTTTTTTATTGCTTTTTAATCTTATGAAGCATTAAATTCAGATATTAAACTATGAACTACCATTAATCGTTAATGTTGAAAAAATGTGATGGTTCAAGTGGCTGCAAAGTAATTTGTTTTATCCTTGTGATTTATGCTAAGTGCTCAAAGCTTTAGAGAGGATAAGACTTTATTTGTTATCATTAATTGTTATCTCAGGTACTATGTTTGCCACAGTCGCCTCTCTAGAGGTCCTATCTACATTACTGGCCTCTTTAATATTCAATAGTATATACAGCAAAACAGTCTCTTGGTTGCCTGGTTTTACATTTTTCCTTCTTTCTGGGATTCTACTCATTCCGATAGGAATTCTCTTGTAAGTACCTATAATGTATCTCTGATTGAGTTATATTCACTTTAGCTCATAATGGACTGGTAAGAAAGTAAAAGGGGGGATGGACCATAAATATGTTCATAAATATTCAATTATGGAAAGTAATAAAAGTGGTGACCCACCCCTGTGTAATGTCTCAAAATTGAAAAGCCAGCCCCATTGATTGGCTTATTTCTCATGACCCACCCCTTATTTGAGGCTCAGAAAAATGTGATCCACTCCCCTGTTTTTCATGGCCCACCCTCTTTGCTTTCTGACCAGTCCGTGAAGTAGAATGGTTAATTTACCCATAGTACAAAGTAATTATTTTAGTATGTATAAAAGCTAGCAACATAGCAAAATGGATATAGCTCTAAATTTATCAACATCAGTGTTATTATTTTATTTTGACTTGTTTCTTTGTGTTTGTTATTCAAATGTAGGACACTTTACTTTAAGAAAAGAAGGGGAACTCAGTACAGAATTATGGAGAATACCACTCCTGAAGACAGCTTGCCACCAGATCCTGTGAATACATAAAATAATCTAATTACATGCAGGAGCCATTACTTCATTGTTTGTCATAGTTTTTCTATTGTACAAATAATAATGAAAAAGAATGCAGCTATACAATGTCAGTGTACAAGAATGGAGTAGTCAATATAGGTAGCACTGTGTGGTTTTGTGATCCTCTGCAGCAGATATCACATCACATGCTGTACAGTGTGTGCATTACGTGTAGAGCAGAATTTCTAAATTTGAATGACTGTAGGTAGAAACTTCCATACAGTAAGTGCAAGTGCCACATGTATACTGGGCAGTGCCTGATTGGATGAGGAAGTAATCTCATGTGCAGTGGTCAGATTAAGGGTGTCAACATTTTAGTTACTGGTGAGGCTCTGTTACATGCAGTGTTTTTTTTTCAAAGGGATTTGAGGTTTGCTTCATCAGGCAGGTCATCTGTGATAGTTTAATCAAATGCAGGAGCAAAAATAAAGTCAAATAAGGTAATCAGTGTAGCCAGTGATATTGCAACTAAAGTAGATCTTACTATTGTCCTGTTATAGCCTGTGTTATTCTCAGCACATGATTTAATTAATTCTTGTCCTGTATGCTTGTAAGCTTTCCAAAATTATAATTTATAAAGGTCATTGATTACAGGGAGAAATAAATTAATGGTTCAAACTGTGCTTTCCTAGTCAAAAAATATAAAAATATTTTCAATTCCTCTACCCTACCTCCAGTATTGCGTTTTCTTTTTTCTCCCCCACTCCTCTGCTTCACTAGAGAGCATTACTATTGGGATGAAGAGTTGAGGCTCTACAAAAATGAATGAAAATTCTAGTTCCTCTGGTTCCAGTGATGGGAATATATTTATTTTGAGCCACAAAGCAGCAATAAAAGTGTAGAAACTCTTGGGGGCAGGGAGAGAGCATTTCAAACCTCAAAAAATGAGATTGAAATTTTGGATTTATCCTGGTACAAATATTAGAATGGCTTTCTTTAAAAACAGTGAAACAGAACCTAATACTTTTAAGTCTAATAGACAAACAGACACAAAAGACTACTATCTATTTCAAGGGTAAGTAAAACCACTCTTGACCAGTACTCCTCTTTAGGAGTTAAGTATTTATTTAATATCTTCAATGGAAAACATACTTTATCTTTTATTAAAGAGTTCACTGAAGTCTTCATCTTCACTGTTTACTTGTAAACAGCTTGGCATATTGGCACAAGGGAAAAGCCAAGGAACAAGAGAGTTATCAAACTGAGATGCCGCTTTGTCTGTTCTGTTTGCCAGATGCTCCTCCAACTTGGCTACAACTTGGGACAATATTTCAGGGATTTCATCTTGTACAACTGGAGTACTTTCCCCAGGATCAGCCTCAATGTCAAACACTAATGGTGGGTCATGGAATGATGTTGTTCCATCTTCTAAAATGTAAAGAAATAAGGTACTAATCAATATTTATGTTATTCCATTATCATTAATAGGAAGCACATTTCAGGGTTGATGAAAAACGTTGGCATTGGAAAGTTTTGGAAATTGATGCATTTTTCCAGGACCTTGAAAGTTTTGGAAAATTGATTTTTGGTTCGCTAGGCTATGGAAAAGTTATGGATTTTTTGTAGCTTGTCCAGCTT
>JAADYU020123105.1:0-11810 GCA_011763375.2 Heteractis magnifica | reverse complement strand
CAGGAACTCTCACATTCATAGCGCTCTCAAGAAGATCCTCGAGTGTTCAAGGGCCCATAACTTTTTCCTTCAAGTGGATTACCTCCCTTCCCGCGAAAACCCCGCTGATTACCCTTCACGTGTGTGCTCTGATTTGGATTGCACCCTATCTCACTCCGCGTGGGTACTAGTTGAGCGGCTGTACGGTCCTCACACATTCGATCTCATGGCTCTCGACAGCAATAGCCGTACAGACTCCAGAGGAAACCGCCTTCCACACTTTACTCCATGGCCATCCCCTCGCTCTTCAGGCGTAAACGTGTTTACCCTACCCAAGCTATACCCATGGATGGCAATTTATACGTTTTTTCCGCCTTTTTTCCTAGTAGGATCTTTGTTGCGATTCCTCCGAGACCCAAGAAAGCACATCAGCTTCACTATTATGGTGTTGATCTTCGTCCCGGGAGGTATTGGTGGGCGTTACTTCACAGCATCGCCGTGGATCGCTACCGTGTTGGCCCACGAGGGTGCTCGAATACTCTGTTTTTTCCCGTTCGAAACCTCCCCGGATTCCATCCAAGACCACTTCAGTGGGATCTATGGGCATTTCGTTGTTGCTTATTTGGTCACTAATTTCATATTTTTAGGTTAGTCGCCCTTGGAAGAGCGCACGTCGTTGCAAGTCATGTTTGTATCCAAATGATTGGGACGCTTATTTCTGTCAAGCTTGTGGAACTTCCCAGTACCTCATACCAAGGGTAGCAGGCACCGTAGATATCGATCACGAGGGGATTGATAGACGGTTTGCTGAATTTACTTCTGTCCATCTCCAACAACCTTACCAGCGCCAAAGCAAAGCTTGCAGGATCACCTTTCGCGTTTTGTACAGTCTTTATCCCCTCCCAAGGTTTTGTCGTCTTGCACGGCGGACGATATCATTAAATTTCTGATAAGCAGGGACCAGGGGGGGAAAACTGTTGTTCACGAGCCGTCATGCAATAGGGGGGATTGTGTTTGCCCACGACGTTTGGCTGCAGGAACCGTTGACTCTTGCCTAGGGAGGATCCGTGCCATATTCAACAACATGGGACGCACAAACGAGTCCAATCCGGCCGCGCATCCTAGGGTTAAAGAATACTTAAGGTTTGTAAGGAAGGAACAAGCATCGAGGGCCCTTGCTCCTTCCCAAGCCGTTCCCCTCTTCTTTATCAAGTTCCGTCGCTTAATATCTCACCTTCGAGGCCGTATCGCTGCAGGTTCCAACCTCAACCCCATAGACAAATACATCTTGGCCAGGGATGCCACCTTTTTTGTGGTTGATTTCTTTACAGGGGACAGAGTCTCTGATCTCGGGCGTCTTCGTTCAGAGCAAGTGTTTACCTTAAAGGATAGGGAAGGGTATCTACTTAATTTCACGCATGGGAAGACTCAGACCGGTCGCTCAGCCGTTTGTTCTGGTTTCTATACCTCAAAAGGACGTTTGCCCAGTACTTTGGATCAAATGTTACATCGCGGCGTGCAATACCTTAAGGTTTTCTCTCTCCTCTGGCCATTTCTTTAAACGCTCACGGCGCGTAGGCGCTGAGGACGATCAGCCTTTTGTCGGTTTCGCAGTCAATAACCGCCTCCGCAAGTACTTGCGTGAAGCAGGCTTGGATAGTGGAGAGACGCCGCATAGTTTCCGTGTTGGCGTTTCGAACACCCTTACGCAGATGGGTTGTTCACCTGAGGAGTTAGCAAGATACATTGGCTGGAGTAGTACTTCCATGGTAGAACATTACTCTCGTGCTTCAGACGCGCCGGGTGTGCTCTCTTTGTTCGAGAGTTTAGCCGCTAATCTTACCTCTCACGTGGTCTCCAGGATCGACTGTCTGTCACTAGTCCAGACAATCTTCAAGGCGTTGATGCATAACTCCATTTAGTTCGCAGACGATCGAAATAGGCCTAATGTACCTTTCCTATGCATTTCCATTTAGATGTGATGTAAATGGAGGGGTCCCGTACCATATACATTCACCTTTATGGCCTCAGTCTGTAGGCGTTGTAACTTTGTTCTTCGTAGTACGGTACACCTCCATCATTTTCTTTGTAATCAGGACAGTGACTTTGTACGTTTCAGTTCAACTCAGCTGTAACTAGAGTGGCAACTGCTTTTGCCTCAACGCAGTTTTGGTTAGCTTATGAAGCGGGTTTATTGTCAAAGTAACACACCAGTGTTTAGCGGGCTACCAGAGTCATTTTCAGTACGCGCACACCGGTGTTAGCGGTCAAAGCGCACAGTTGTACGATGTTATATTGAGAGGAGTTGCAGAATTCTGAGTGTTGGATAGATAAGGATCTTTCAGGGGACTTCGTACCGGCAAGAGGAGAATACCGCGGGTTGGAGAGCGGATGTCCTACACTGATTTTCCGAAGGGAGCGTCGGGAGCGAATCTCGCCCATAGCTTATTAACGCGAGGTGATAATTGATATTCAGTGAGGGTATATTACTATTCTCACTGAATAATTAATTAGTTCCGAGCGGTATAAATTATCTCGACACACATTCCTTTATCGCATTTTACCGCGTGACTCCGTGTCGGTTCGAGTTCCCCCCACCCACCTCCCCTGGTGGCGGTGGCGGTGGCGCTCTTAACCTATATACTCTCTGTTTACCTTTTATCACCCAGTCGCGAATCTCGCCCATAACTTATTAACGCGAGGTGATAATTGATATTCAGTGAGGATATATTACTATGTGCCCCTTTCACTCACAAATACTACAAGTACTGACTACGGTTGCACCCTTCCCTAGAAAAAAACCTGGATCCGGCCCTGATTCCAACGTATCCTTTCGCAATTAGGAGACCCAGAAGAACAGGATAGCACTCGGGATACTATGTATTTTTTTTTACAGTGATGCTGAGGTTACCTCTTTCTTTAATGCATTGAACTGTGCCTGCAGTTCTTCTAGTTTAGTCTGAGTCTCTCGCTTTTCCCTGAGGATCGTTTCTTTCTCCAGGTTTAATGTTTTCACTTGATTTTCGTTTTCTTGACACAACTGAAAGGAGATTGAAATTTAATAATTAATGCTTTACAAACCAACGCAGCTTAAACCAGTGTACTTTATAGTTTTCTCTTGTTTCCCTGGGAAACAATTAATTCAATTTGCGAAAAAAGGGAAAATAAATAGTGCAGAGGAGAATAAAAAACAGGAGAGAAAAGAAGGACAAGGAAGATGGCAGAGGGAAGAGGGAAGAGAAAAAAGATAAAACAGGGAAAGAGAAAGGGAAAAGAAAAATGAATGAATGGACGAAGAAAGAAGAGGATAGAGGGAGACAGAAGCGAGAAAAAAACAAGAAAACGGAAACAAAATTTTTCCTCAACTTTTTCTAACCATAAATGCAGTTTATCTCAAACACCACGGGTAACCCAGTATCCCACTTACTTTCGTCGTTTCATTTTTCTCTAGGAGAACAGTTTGATATTCCGAATTTAGCTTCTCATATTTTTCCATTACTTCAGATATTTTCTTTTCCGTGTCACCCTGGGCACTAGTCAACAGGCTCTTCTCTGACATGGCAGCATCGAGCTTCAAACTGACCTGGGATATTTCTTTTTGTTTTGCTTGGATCTCAAATTCATACAGAGCACATTTTTCCTGTGAATCAAATTGATTTGGTTAGCTGGGGATAGTAGGGTATAAATAGACTTATCCCGAAGCTCATAGTCTAGCAAATCATGCGAATGAGTCACGTATCTCCGGCCATCCTCTCCTTATCTGAATGGCTAATTTACAGGGGCGGATCCAGGGGAGAATTGCAAGAGGTGCGCACCCGCACCCCCCCCCCCACCCAAGATGAGCTACTTACAGTCAATTATTTACTTTTAGTACTCGAGTACCCCCTCAAAAAATCCTGGATCCGCCTCTGAGAAAAGAGGAGTGATCTCTCTATGACATTACACCGCTTGCTTGTTACCAAATATCTATCTATCTATTAACCCTTCTTTGTTACAAAACAACATGGGAATCACAATAGAGCTAGGATCCAAAGGTGAATGTCCAAAGATCGAATTGGAATTTAGGAGTTGATTTTTGCGGAGGGAGGAAAACCGGAGAACCCGGAGAAAACCCTCTAAGCACAGGAGAAACCAACAAACAGCTCTACCCACATGTGATAACAGGTCCAGGGATTGAACCCGAGACCACAGCGGTGATAGGCAGCGCACTCGAGGAAGCCAAGGGTGATGCCAAGACATTTGTTAAAGGGCTGTAGCAAAGTATACAGACGAAAACAGAGTTATAGTGGTTAGTACATTCCATCAGTACCTCGAGTAGAAATTGTTATTAGGTCACCGATAGTAAAAGATTTAGTGTCAAAACAAAGGATACTGAATTAGAAAAAAGCTACAAAGAAGTTAACATCAGTTACTTATTATGAATTTCTGAGAGTAGTAGTGGTAATATTAAGTTCTATGATGAATATTATTGACATTGAAAACAAATTGGAAAAATAAATAGAGTAGTAACATTCAGAGTTATTTCCACACGATACTGTGCTTCAGGACACCAAAGACTTAAGGTTAAAAGAAATTGTTACTAAAGATCAGATTAGCTAAAATTTTTCACTCAGTCACGATTTGCTCTCCACTTAATTTGGGTGGACCCGAGTAAGAGTAAAGAACAGATGAATGGCATCAAAACCTGACGTATTTATGGTAACTGATTTCCTTCGTATTGCAAGGTACTGTTTGGCTTTGCGTCTGTTGTTTATTGAATCACATTTTGTGCAGTAAACATTTCATGGAGAAAGAACCCGATATTTCTATCTTTTGCTAAAGACAATCGTGTGTTCAGTGGTTCTAGAATTCGAGTACGGATTGTGTGTATTTTGGCTTTTTCTGGCTATTCAGAATGTGTTGCACAAGGCGTGAAACTAACATCAGGACATGAGGATCTTCCAGTGGAAACTCGTGCACATATTAATGATCAAGTGTATTTGTAAAGTGGAAGATCCAACCGAGAAGAATGGCAGATAATATCTGGTGGATAACCCTTCATGGGATTTGTTGTACGAAGTTAAACAGTTTATGCCATTAAAACTAAATGGAGGAATAAACAGGAATAATTTCCTCGCATTATAACAGACCAGCGGCTCGTCTAAATAAAAGCAATTCTCAATGACGAGCTCATCTGGTGGAGAATCCATGATAGACCCCAGAATTAACAAGTTGATGAAGTTCTTACTTGAAGAGTAAGAATTTCAGCCAGGTAAGCTTAAGTAACACTTAAAGACTAATTAATAAACATCTTTACTTGGATTACCACGAATTATCGTAGAAACAGAGTTGAACACAAGAAATTGCCGGTTAATGAATTCATCTGGAGGAGATCTCGTGCACAACAAGTTACCAAGCTGAGTATGTTGTTAGTTGAAGAGCAAGAATTCAAGGTAGGTAAAATTTTTCTTGCATTACAAAAAAACAATTGTGGAAATAAAGTTGAAGACAAGAAATTGTCAGTTAATAAATTTATCTGGAGGAGAACCGTGTACAAGATTAACAAGTTGAATAAGTTGTTACTGGAAGAGTAAGAAGTCAAGCTAGGTAATTTTTTCTTCCAAAAAATAAATGTGGAAACAGAGTTGAACACAAGAAATAGTCAGTTAATTAGTTCATTTAGTGCAGAACCGTGGAGTGAAGACGTTGAACATTACTGGAAGTGTGATGATCCCTGCAAAAAATACTGAACAAAGTGGTGGGTGTAGAATGCATGCAGCCCCATGTACCTTCAAACTGCCGCTGTCTTCTATTTTCTTTAGCTGTTTTGTTACATTACCTCGATGAGTTCTCTAGCTTGTGCTGCAATTTCCAGCTGGGTTTTTATTTCACCCAGCTGTTTAGTCGTGGTATCCAACAATGTTCTACTCTCGTTCAGCTCAGTTTTAAGACTTTTTATTTCAGTTTGTTTTGCAGTGTTAATCTCCTGTTCGAAGTAATGTCAATCAAACAGAAAGTGATCCTTAACAGTAACATATGCACGGGACGAACTCGTGTATGGGAAACTGAGGAATGCAATCATTTATAATATAAAATCTCAAGAAAACAAAATAATCAGGCGTATAGATAACGAAGATTATTCTGTAGTTGTGTTAGCGTGCAGTGGTAGTTCCCAAAACTAAGTTGGATGCAATTATTCCTTCGTGGAAGAGTTTAAAAGGTGGAGAACACGACTAATGATTTGTAATTGACGTGTAACACGTAATGATTCATGTCGTGAAAGTTAAAGGAACAGAGAACGATCATTAAGCACGTGCTTGCATTTCAATAGATATATACAGTAGGCGAGTTCATCTAGTTGGTGGAGAAGTTATACATCTGATGGAGAACCGCCGTGCACAGGATTTCTAAGTTGAGAAGGTTGTTATGTGAAGTGCAATACTGCATGCCAAGTTGAAGGAGCAGAGAAATACAAATTAGTAAGAACTTGCTTACATTAACGACGAATAAGTGGGTAAACTGAATGACTCGAATAAGGGCAATACTCATTTAGCGAGTTCATAGATCTGGTAGAGAAGTGCTACAGAAGAATGTAGTATGGAACAAGTTACATGAACTGCAATTATCCATGCAAAGCAAGCTGAAGACCTTAGTAAGTTAAAGGAGCTCGAAAAGATTAATAGCACATTCCCTGCACAAGATTGCCAAGTTAAGTGGGTTATTACCGCCTGAAGTCCACAAATTCATGCTCAATAAGTTAAAGGACCAGTTATTTCTTCACTGGTCGAGAAAGATGAACGAAGTGCAAAGATCCATGCAATACCTGCTGTACGTGCTGTACCTTCAAGTTGTCTCTATCCTCCATTGTCTTTTCCTGTTGGGACTTCATCTTTTTGAGCTCATTGGACAGTCTTTTTTGTAATGCATTATTTTCTTCCAGTTTCGTTTGAAGTGATATCACTTCAGATTGACTCCTCGCCTCGCGCTCCTTAAAATTATCACCAAAAATATTTGGCAAACAAATAAGTAATTAGGACGTAGTGTGTTTGAGACTTTCTTCACACATGGAATTGGGAATTGAAACTGTAAATCTTAAAATTTCTCACCCATCAAGAGAAGAAATCAAAAAGGAACTCACTTGACAACCATTAGATAATGAAGTTATATACAATGCTATGCAGAAACACTTTACGAGTATTACTAAGACGCTGATTTGGCAATGTTAGATAACCAAACATACGCAAGGGTATACAGATCAGCGGCGGAGCAGTTACACAAGTGGGGGTGCCTGATCATGATGTCGGTTCCACTTTTAAAATACCCCCTCTATTTCCGTCGAAAGAGCCAAAATACATTCCTCGGCTTTCGTTGACTTTAATGAAATTTTTCGCAATGTTCATCTCGTCTATATTAAGGACAATTTTATAGTTGATTTCAATCTCATAAAAACAAAAGACGTTACTTCGTTTTTACAATATGCAAATTTAAGACCCAAAATAATAGGGGTGCTAGAGCACCCCGGCACCCCCAGCTCCACCGCCTATGCAGATACGACCTCAGCCAGAAAAAGTGACGTCTGTTTGCAGCAAGCTGGACCTCTTGTTTTCAGAAGTATTGTTAGAATAGAACCATTGGAGATAACTAATCGATAATGGTAGATAATCCAAGCATACACTAGGCTATATGCAGAAACAACCCCAGCCATAACGTGTAAGGACTGCTTGCAGCAGTACGGTTAGAATTAATACTAGAAATCGTGCAAGAACACATCCTCAGTCACAAAAAGATTAAATAAGAGACCTTCACATATTATACTGGCTCTCGGTTAGTAGCGTTAGTAAGGAGCTCGACGACACCTCGTTTGACAACCATTAGATAATAAAGTTATATATAGCTATTTCAAAAAAGGTTGACGGGGCGAACGGCGAATGGCGACGGTGATTGGCGATTGAACGACCGAAAGGAACTGTGGAACAATAAGAATTTCTTCATATTCATTTCTTAAATACCTAAAAATGTCTTTACTATTCAGCGAAGATCTTCAGCAGGCATTATTTAGGGTTTTAGAAATGAATATGAAGAAATTCTTATTGTTCCACAGTTCCTTTCGGACGTGCAATCGCCAATCACCGATCGCCATTCGCCGTTCGCCCCGTCAACCTTTTTTGAAAAAGCTATATAAGGCTATGCAGAAACAACTCGATGCGAATCCTAGAAAGCGTTAGCTGATAATAACAGAGTGGAAACACACTAAGAAACACATTACTTCTGATTAATTGAAGTTATTACTGCAATATTGACGGAACAGAAACTTTGACACTCATTTTACATAGAGGTATGACAACTGGTCAATTGAAAACCATGTACTCTAACTTGTACCTTAATAGTATCTCTATCCTGTGTTGTGCTTTGTAATTGTGACTTGGTTTCTTCCAACTGCTTTGTCAAGTTTTCCAGTAATGTTCTATTCTTATCCAGCTCATTTTTACAGGTATTAACTTCTGTTTGTTTTGCATTGTTTACTTCCTATGGAGTCCAGGACCAGTTACGAAATAAATGTCAAACAAAATAGATAAAGCAACAATAATTGCACTAAAATCAAAAACTTAATAATTGCTTTAAAAGGAATGAAAGCAAAGAAACAAATATTAAAAATGGGTTTACCAATTCAACTAAAAAACGTAACAATATAACCAGTTTTTTTAAACAAGCAAACAAACAAACAAACAGACAGACAGACAGCAGTGGCGGATCCAAGATTTTTTAAGGGGGGTGGCTGATCGCTGAAATTACGACATATAATCAAAACCGTCCACCAAAATGATGTCATTTTTCTTTTTTCTTCATTCGATATAATTTTTCTTGTCACACTAATACGATTTTTCTGTAAAAAATTCTCTCGCCGGTGGAAGGCATAAACGCTTCATTGACCATCCAGTTAGTATAATTTCAAGCTTATCGATTCCAATGAGGGGGTGGCTAGCCACCCAATCCGTTTTCCCTGCATCCGCCCATGGACAGACAAACAAACAAACAGACAAGCAAACAAACAAACGAACGAAATGGAAAAATCTAAAAAACATCTTATCTTTTTAAACAAACAAATAAACTAAAGCCAAAACAGACAGAAAAAACATACACCAGCCCTGACAACTACATAAAAAATAGCATAGAACGCATACACAAACAAAATAACATTAGCTAAATAAAAACCAGCTTCAGGAACAAAAGCAATACAGAGCTGTTAAAAGGATGTTTTAAAGACAATTCACACCAACAAACAAAATAAAAACCATCTCGTCTACTAGTGACAGTTTTTGCTATCACATTAACTACCTTAGCATTATCTCTATCTTGTGTTATAGCTTGCAATTGACTCTTCGTGCTATTTAACTCTTCTGTTAGCCTTTGTAATTGTTCAGTCTGCTGGCTGAGTCTACTAGTCAGACTGGCAGATTCCTCATTCTTAGTCTGTTCTAATTTCTTTAACAAAGATACACCTATTTCAAAAAAGTTGTCATTGCCAAGTGACATAGGTGATGGGCGACAGGTCATTCCAAGACGGAAAGGCATTATGGGCATACAAGTAAACACAAATATTCAAGGCCTTTAAATTGGTTTTGTCGACTACAAACAACATTGAATATCTCAACACTAAGCTCCATGTTCTTGACGAGAATAAGAAGCAGAAAACACAAGTCATTCCAGCTATTCTTGGATCTTGGAATAGCCTATATCTCCTTTCACCTATTGCCCATTGCCTTTGGCTGCGACAACCTTTTTTGAAATAGGTATATCATAGAATTTTTGTGTAAAATGAACAGGAAAATCAAAGCAAATATTTTGTTAGAAGACTATGTGTTTGGTGTGTTCGTTTATTGTGAACCCAGGAAAGTTAAGCTTTTTAGGAAACTTATCCAGAAATTAGATAAACTTTTACTCATTTCAGTCACTCAACGATGGTGGTTCCTTCAGAGACAAATATTATACATTAAGAATAATGTTACTACTTCTTGGAGTACAATAATAACATTCCAATGTCATCTTAGAAAGGCCATTCAAGATACAAGAAACAAATTTTCTCCTATTAGGTCCCAAGGAAATTCAGTGAACAGAAACAAGTTATAACAAGGCATCCCATTTTTCAACACTTGGCTTTCTTATTCAGGGGCAGATCCAGTTTTTTTTTTAGGGAGGGGTGCATCCCCTGGATTTTTTGGAGGGAGGGGTGCACCATTTATGTTCGGGACTCTAGCACCAAAATTAGATACTAATTAAATCATAATTGACTGTAAATTGCTCATCTCAGGGGGGGTGCACACCCCTTGCATCCCTTCCCTGGATCAGCCCCTATTATCACATTTTTGTTGTCTTAAATTTGTGTAAATGTTCATTATGGTATATTTATTTAGTTAACATTACATGACTAATCTATTTCTTACCTCCAGCTCTTGTTTGTGTGTTTGAACAAGATTGTCATTTTCATCTTTCTGCTTCTCAACTTCTGTTTTCTATAAGAAAGAAGAAGAAGAAAGATATTTGTATTTTCTGCCATTTTGTTCTGACTGGCATGCCTTTAATTTAGGCACAACAAAACAAAGCAATGAAGAGAATCAGGGTAGTACAAACAAAACAAAGCAATGAAGAGAATCAGGGTAGTACAAACTTCATAATAGCTGGTCCCTAATTAACAATTAGACCTCAACGGCAAATGGACTATGAGTCAATAGCCCATGAGGCCATAGGCCAAATGGGCTATTTGAATCGTAGTCCATGAGGCTGAGAGGTCTAATTGTTTTATAAGTATAAACCTACTAATCGGTCAAATAAATAGATGTAAACAAATTTAAATTGAGTTGAAATCATTTATTTTTCTCAAAAACTGGCACTTTTCGCTACTAGTAGGCTATCACGAATAGACCTCTAGTAGAGTAGCCAATCAGAATGCGGGATTGGTGATAGACCATTAGTAGGTTTATACTAATACCTTTTATTACATGGCAAGGAGACCTCACACACTCTCATTAGTCAATTTGCAGTCCATGACTTACATCATAGACCCCTAACCTTATTTTTGTGTTCACTTTGCCATATAACAAACATCTTAACCTCCCTTGCTCAGTCCATACATAAGTTGTGGAAGCTTGTTTTTAGACACTTTTTTTGCTATGCACTTGGGCCATAAGGCAGTGGAAAAAACTTAGTCCATAACTTATGGTATGGCCCTTGTGCTTGATCAATAAGAGGTATATATTAGGACTCCTATTGAATATGCCTGTAAGCTTCATTTTTCACTTCCTACATGTTTATATCAAATAAGTGACTTACCAAGGAATTAATTTGGTTTATCAACTTCTTTGTCTGCTCGTCATGGGATTTCATTATCTTCTCCACATCTTTACTATGAGTTTCCTAGGAAATTGAAAGCATAAATGAAATATGTTTGTGGAAATTCTCTTTGACCCACTCAATATAATAATTGCTTTGAATTTGATTTTTAAAAACTTGTCATCTGTAAAAGCTGTAATTGTCTTGAGCACACAATGCATTTTTCATTAACCTTTGCTTCTGCAATATCTTCAGTTAATCTTCCAATCTGGATCTGTGATTCAGCTGAAACTCCTTTCAAGTCATCCAAGATCCTGCATTAAGATAGTTAATATAACAAATGTTTTTTTTTATTTAAACATATTTGATCTCAGAGTTTTCTCCAAGAGCTAAGGATAGCTCATCGAGGGAGATTACTAACAAATGTATTTCACTGGAGACAGCTTGTTTTTTATTTGGGACCATTCATTTTTTTTATGGGCACGGCCTGGTGGGATTTGGGGGGCACACCCTCAAAAAATTGG
>JAADYU020122994.1:0-11813 GCA_011763375.2 Heteractis magnifica | reverse complement strand
GGATTTTTGTCTTGTATAAACACAGCAACCCTGACTGGCAGTGCAAGGATGATGCAGTTCTTTAGCTTTCACGCAGTATTGTATCAACCAGAAAAGCTATGCTACAATTCTAAGAGCTAAGCGAGCTCTCTTTCTAAATGCAGCATATTGTAATTCGATTTTTCACAAACTGTCATGGTACTAGTACAGAGAGACCGGGTCTGGAGGGGTAACAGACGCTTACGTTCTGCAATTCTTATTCAGCCCGTATAAATAATCGATTCATTCATTTTAATAAACAAAAATAAGAAATTTAGGATGGGATGGCTTCCATTTTTCCAAGGTTGGCCTTGATAAATAGAAGAATCAAGTTCAGTCTCGACTTGAAACCACTGTTTCGTGATCATCCAAGCGAATTCAGGAAAGGTCTGTTTCTGATTAAAGTTGTTGATACATAATGCATAGTAATTTTAGAGAACTTGTACACCTGTAAACTTGATTCTTCATAAGAGTATTATTACCTACAACAGCGTACCATACTGTTACATATTGCACCAATAACTTGGTGAATGGCTCAGAGTGACGTCATGAATAGCTGTCAGTGTTGCAACATGGTCGCCAGAATGAAAGACACCTTACTTCTCTTCTTCTGGCATCATGGTCACAGTCGACACAGAAGTGTTACCAGGGACCCTGGCGAGTGTAATGTCAGTGGTGCTCTTCCAGGAGCCTTTGTTCCTTCTCAGCACCAGTCACAGGTCCTGACCTTTTTGGCAGAGGTATCCACTACTCGGGCCTTGGAGTATAGGACGCTGACAGTCTACAAGTCAGCAATATCACAAGGACATCTTCTGGTGGGTCAGACTAGGCTTGGAGAGCTCCCCGTGGTATCCCTGCCGTTTTATGAAAGGCATTTTCCGCATGAAGCTGCCAACCCATAGGCTTAGCTCACCGTGGGATGTTAGACGTATGCTAAAGTTTCTTGCACCCTTGGATTCACTAAGTGGTCTCACTTTCTGAAGCTGCTGTCACTTAAGCTCTTGCCCATGAACTGGTGAAACTCGATCTGACTTTTGTCTCGATTAAGAACGACTCCTGGGAGTTCGCCCTGACTACATTCGTTGCTGTTACAGCCCCTCTTTTGGGTGAATTGAAGGGATGTACCTTATGTAGTTTGTATGCCATGTAACCCTGAAAGTTTGCACAGGTATTGAGAGGTTAGGGTTAGGGTTACCGTTTACCCTGCCAGAGTCGGTGCACACTCCTCCTCCCTGTCACTGTCATTCGTGACCTTTGCACTACTCTCTCAGAGGAAGATGGAACGTCTGGAACTTTCTAAAATGTGGTACCCAGGAGGCGCGCGGCCATGCTCTGCACAGGTATTCCTCGTATCATTCGGAGTGAAGAAGAATTCTTATCAGTTTATAAGTTGATGTTGACAATTGGCCACGAAAAGGACGTAATTCACGTTTGCTTGGAAGTCGCAAGCTGGAGGTCCTGGAGGTCAGTCTACAGCCCAATCAAATGTTTTGAGATCCATGCAAAAAAATCAAATGTCTGACTGTTAAGTGGCATCTGTTGTCATGGTATACTATAGTACCAACAATAACAGCATGCAACAGACCATTTGCTTGGTGTCGTTTAGCTACCACTACCAGAATGCTTTAGGAGAGGAGAAAGATCTGAATAAGAAAGTACTTTGACAAAGCATTCTGGTAGTTGTAGTAAAATGATGCCATCATACAAATGACCTATGGTTTACACTATTTAATAATAAATAATAATAATAATAACTGACAGCAGACATATCAGTTTTACATAATATTTTTGGAGGACTTTTATGGACTCCTATTATGGCACACATTGCTGCACTCAGTTTACAATCATGAGTAATGTAACTAATATATGCCTCCAAGACCAGACTTTTAAGGACTATTTATGCTGCAGCCTTTCTGTCAAACGTTTGCCATGCCATGGGATAATGATGAGCAGAAACAAAAGATTTGACCAAATAAGGAACTAAGGAATTAAGGAATAATGACAAAATGTTTATTACAAGATATAAAGATGACATGACATTTTGAACATAGCAAACCAGTCTATTTGCATAAATCAATGGCAGCTCTCTCTGAACATAAATGACCAATACACTGCCTTTTTATAACCCATAAAGCATTTTGTTTTGGCTCATTTGCATCAAATTTGAGGGGCACTTTGCATGAATACACAAAAATTGTCATGTGCAGTGAAGGATAACAAGCTATTGTATTTATGCAAAGTGCCCCTTAAAGTTGAGAATAAGAAACAAGTCAATACATGTTATACAATGTATAAATTTTATATTCCGTACCATAGAAAATACAAATGCATGATGGGAAGGAAGAGCAGATTCCTGTATTCTGATTGGCTGTATTTTCTATGCTGTAATGGGATTATAAATATTCATACTTGTACATGCAATGTATTGTTTCTTTATTCTTGTTTTACCTCTCTAACACAACTTTACATTTCTAATTACATGTACATAATATTTGGTGAAATCATCTTACAAAGGAGTGTATCTGCAACTCCTTGTTTAATTATCTGCAACTCCTTTGTTTAATTAGTTAAAAATACAATTAATACAGTTAATACAATTTGTTTTTTGACAATCTTGCTGCATTCATCAACAAACTTTTTTCAAATGCAAAAACACCACTGTTCATCTAGATTAGACTTGTTTTTTTACAGGAAATATTCATAACTCCATTACAATAAAATGAAGGATAAACAACTACAACAATATAAACACTTCGAAATTCCACAGACCTTCATTGAAACACAAGAATATTATACACAAAAACAAGACTACAGTAACTCTGCATAACAGAGAACTTCAAGTATTATATTTGCAGATTTTGCATTCTTGAAAGTAAAAAATTATACTGTGTGTGTACATTAGGATTTAGTATCTAGATGTTTGGTCCTAAAGTACATTTAATTTTTAAATTTCCAGTGTTATTACACAAAGAAATGACATCATCTTTTGAGATGAATCGTGACCATCCCCACTTTTTATTGCATTTATCAAATGCATAACTTGTTTGACGCGATACATCGCTGACACCAGGGTTTTGGCTGATGATGGACAGCCTAAACAACAATAAATACAATAAGTGACTTAAGGCACTAATTACATTGTTTTCTTTTGTATATGTGTATTTGACTTGAATTATTAGTTTCTGATACACTACATATTTGATACACTAATTTCAAAAAACATTCAACAAACGTTGTCACAAACAAGAGCACAAGCCAAGACTGTGAGGAACATCTGCAGTACTTTTTAATTGAAATTAATGTAAACCACTATGAGATGTTGCATGCACTGTGAATATGCAACACCGAAGCTGTGATAAAGTGCATAAGTCAATCGTAACTATTATGCTTGTTGAATAAATTAATTTCAAGTTTACCATATTTTGTGGTTTTGGCTTGTTTCTTGTCACTTTTGGTTGTGAGGACAGTTTTTAAAGTAAGAGTTTTGGTGTCACACTGTAAGCTTGCACACTAGGCATGCCCATAGAGTTTACAATGGCCACAGGGCTCAGAGGAAAGTCAGTAGTGCGCACGCATTTCTTTTTTCCGTTAAGAAATTCGTCTTGAAACTTTGCGTGCGCTAGAAATGCACTACAAATAAAATTTTGACTTTGTCAAAATATTATCTGTTAGAGCTGTTAGGAGTTTTCAGGTAAATTTGTCCTGCTGCGTCATTCAATGACCGTTATCAGCTCGCGCTACCAGAGGGCAAACGGTTGGAGAAGCGAAAAAATAACATAATTCGTGCGCGCGCACTAGCGTTTTTCCTCTGAGCCCTGTGCAATGGCTGACACATTACCTGAAAGAAATAGTTATTTCACTGTTGGGTACAACAGCATTTCCAGATGTCTTGGCCCCATATTGGTCATTAATGACATGCAGATATAAAGAGAGGTGTCCTGGAGTGGCGTTCCCTCCATTAGGGCTCAGTGATAATTTCAATTCATAACCACATAACCAGAATATAGGACTTCTGAAGCTTGAACCAGTGGGATACTTCTTTGCTATAGCAGGATAATCATGTATAGTCCATGTGTAGCTATTGGTACTTGACAGTTGATCTTGAAGATTTTTCTAGAAAAAAGTATCAATAATGCTTCAGTTTCAACAAGGCTCTATTGCTTCAAAGCAATAATCCTTTGGCTTAACAAAGTTGATAAAATATGCAAAATATGATGACACACCACATCAAACATTTGTAAATTCTTATTTTACAACAAACAAGTGGGCAAAACACAAAATTGCAGAAACCTCACTGAAGTGTACCATGTACAAACAATCATGCAATCAACCATGGTATATACTCTTATTTCTCATGGGTAATCAACCTATCAGAAAGCAAAATTTTTAACAGTTCTTAAAATCCAAATTCTTTAATATAACAGTTTTTAACATCAAGAGTTGTTGCATGGTAGTGGGACACAGGCCTTGTCTGAGACTGACAAACATGGTGCATTGTGGTCTAGCTTGGGTACAAACATCAGCTTCTATTGTTCATCATGCCTTATATATCTCAGACAAGGCCCATGTAACACTGAATCTTGCAGACATTTTGACACTAATGCCAAATTCTTTAATGCAATACGTTTTACCTTTGCCTGTTCCAAACTATCGTTCAACATCCTCACATTCTCCTTGATGTCAGTTAACTCATTCCTCAATGTGTCGTTTTGCTTTGCAAGAAGAGAGTTTTCCTTAATCAGTTGAGTGTTTTGTTTTGCCAATAGTAACATGTGAGATGGCATCATGTCTTGCAAATGTTTCTCTACTTCTTTACGTAATACTTTTATAGAACATCCTTGCTCAGCAAATGGGCAGTCAACTGTTGCTTTCCCACAGGCATGATCAAGATGGTATATTATGTCACTCCTTCAATTGAAAGTACAACAATTATTTTTGAAATGATTCAAACAAATTGGAAGCACTGGTGGTATCTGCTAGTAATGCACTACTTGTTCATGTATAGCTTGAATCTCAAGCATTACCATTAAATAGAAAAGTGTACATGGAAATCACACAGGACTGTTGGGAATAAGATTCTCTGTTTTAGGCATAACTTACAGTATAAATTCATTTTACATAAATAAAAAAAATTTCTAAGAATAATACACTACCTTTTGATAATGCCATCATCCTCATTATTACCACAGTTATTTGGGCATAGAATCAAGGCATCAGGACAGTCATTATCATGATGATGTTGAAGATCCTGTTGTCTTAATTCTAGATGACAATCCTTGCATGTTACTATCTTGTATGTGCATGTTTGAATATGGTTATTGAGTTCTCTTCTCTGTATTTTTGTGGGACAGTTTTCCAGAGGACATTGCACTTCCTGGAAGGCACAACTCTCTTTGTGTTTTTTAAGTTCTTGCAGTTTGCCGCTCCATTCACAGGTATCCTTGGTAACCCCTTCATCTGTACCTACATTTGTCAAGAACAATTGAAACAACATTAAACAAAGAGAAAAAGATTTCTTCAACATGGGTAACTCCTTAATTTGACTAATTTTCTTTTTCTAGGCAGTGTGTGGCCAGTGATTAAAACAATACCATTTTGTCCAGAAATTTTTTACACTTTGGAATGAGTTTGGATGGACATAAACAAAGGTTTTATTCTCATGGGATAAAAATGTTGACAATGTGTGAGAAAGGTCATTAGCTGCTGTATTTGGTCAGTAGATTTAATGATAAAATAAAGAAATAAATGTCTATATTTAAGTGCCTAGTCATTCTAGTGTTTTCACAGTAATTGGGGGCACTATCACTCTCACACACTACCACTACATCAGGGAGGTTGTTTTAAGGTGGTTCAATTGAAATACACAGCACATCTAAGGCACATCATTAAGCTCTCCCAGAGATTTGTGAAATTTGGGATTTGGTGAAATTTTGGAGCAAAAACTCAATTTATATGAATGGTCACAATTATTTTGATATCTCATGTAACAAAATGAAACTTGACATTTACTTTTACAAAGTATTGAAAATTCTTTTCATGAGATTAGGTGACAGAAAAGCTACAATGGGTGATGAAAAAGCAGTCCAAACTTTGAAGTCAGCTTTGGAGGTACAATTTCAAACTTTGTATTTTTCTTAGAATTCTGTCCTAGGATTTTTCTTAAACTTTCACAGTAGTTGAATAAATTTACCCATACATGATTCTGGAAATCTGGTTAAAATCTTAGCACTCAATTTTGTTTAAACTGCAATTTTACAAAAAAAGTGGTATTTAGTTTTTGCAAATTTATGCATAATCCATGTAACATTCCAACATATTGTACATCATTCATGATCTCCATTAAATTACGCGTGAACATTGAAAGTTTCAAAGCAATTGTACAGAAAAAGATGATTCTAGGAGAACTAAATGATGCTGTTTATTTTGATTGAGCCACTTTAGGCACATAACTCTCAGGTTACATGTACATGTTGATTTTTTTACGAAGGAAGGAAAACTGGAGAACCTGGAGAAGAACCTCTTGGCAAGGGAGAGAACAACACATCTAACAAACTCTACAGGCTCAAATCAGTGACCTGACCAGTTTGAATCAGTAGAGATTTATTTTATTATGTATGGCCAATGGGGAATGAACTACTGAACAAATGTAAGATGTTTTTCATTGTGATATTATAATAATAATAATAATAATAATAATAATAATAATAACAATAATAATAATAAATAGGATCAATATCCGTGTGATAAAGCCGTGAATAAAATCCATATCAGTGAAGTGATATGATATCACTTCACGGTAAACTGTCCAATGATATTTTGAACAAAATATTTTTCTGTGTTATTGTATCGACCCTAAATGTGTAATAAACAAATTATATGACATGTTAAGAGCTTGATATCATTTTTATTCACTCCTTTTCCATATCATATTGCTCACTCGCTTGTTTATGATATGACGGAAAACTCATGAATAAAAACGATATCAAGCTCTTAACATGTAATAATCTCTATATATCACATGACAGAAGTTTGGGAGAAGTTGAGAGCTGTTATGTAAAACCCAGCTGTAGGCGAGGTTTTATGCAGAGCTTGAGACTTCTCCCAAACTATCCCAAGTGTGATATTAAATCAATATCACATGGGAAAGAAATATAATATTTGTTTGTTAAAAGAGAATCAAGCCCTGCTCTCATGTAAACATAGCAGCTAGCCAATCAAAATGCATGCTAGATAATTTTTATTTTCCAAAGACCTCACACACATTGGATACCTATCTATACATACATGTACAGTGAGATGCAGGCCAATATAGCTTATAAAAAGGGTTTTCCTTGCTGATGTTTGGTTTATTTGACTTTTAAACAAACCTACACTGTACATTTGCTGAGATTTTAGATTTTCTTTAAAAATTTAGAAACTTTGGGCATTAAATTTAAGGTAGGGTTCGACAGGGCTTACTAGCTTAGCTTACTGTATTATTAGGTAAGCCTCTAACTACTTACCGTCCTCTTGCTTGATCTTTTTGGCTACTGGTTGATCATTCTCTTTGTCTTGTAGATGACAGTAAACATGCATATTGTCTATAATATTACTGACAGTCAAGTTACGGACCAGCTTCTTGTCAGTAATCTTACTGTTATCCAGTGGACATGTTTTGCGAGTCTTCAGCCATTGTCCAATACAACTACTGCAGAACGTATGCCCATCTTTACAGCTTACTGGGTCTTGGAAAACATCGTGACTGGAAATAAAACGTATAGCGTTAAATATTGCTGGCATTTTGTTATTTTTAGTGAGGTGTTTTCAAGCCTTGCTTGCTCAGCTCACCATATTGGACAGTGGAAATTTTCATCAACTGCTTTGACAAATTGTTCAGGTTTGTAACCCATTTGTGAAGCTTGTAGGGTCGAAATTAGGTCTTGCTAGCTTATTCTGAGGCAAGTTAAAGGATGTTGGAGTACACAATAAGGTAGAAAAGGGGCATTTTTAGGACAACATGCTCCACAACATCACAAACACAAGCCCAAAGATTGAACTGAGGCGGGAAAATCCCATGGATCTTTGCGCCCACCTCGCCCACCTTTACTCACAGGGGAGGGGTAGGGAAGATTTTCTACCTTGTTTTAAAAACTTTGAACACATGCTATTGGATAAAAGTTAGTAAAACTCAAAGACAATCAAATGACGCGTTTGAATGGGCAATAATAAGCACTTTAAAAGAATTTTAAGATAGGAAACCATGAGACCTAAATACAAGAAAGAAATCAAGAAAAGAAAAACTAAGAATGTTGATTATACTGGACGGTGTTGTTGCATCTTCTTACAGAAAGCACAGTTCTGGGCAAGATCAATACAAATGTTTTATTATTATTATTATTATTCCAAAGAGCTAAACCTTATTTAAAAACTGATCAAAGATGATGTTCTTTTGATAATTATGAATTATAAGTAAGTCTAGGGATATAAATGTTTCAAGTGACTGCCAAAAGTATATATTGAAAATCAATTTATAACCCTAAACCTAATGGAGCTCAATTGATAATTTAAATTATCTCTTTAACTTCGTTTTATAGCCATGGTAATAAATTTTTTATTTATCATGTGAAACAAAGTCTCTGTTTTTTACTCTTTCTGTAGTAAAACTGAACGAAACCTCAGTCCCATAATTTGCCAGACATCAGTACACTTTACTGCAATAGCTGTATTGGATGTACTTTAAATATATGAAGGATCATTTGAAGTGCATTCAACTCACTATGGAAGTAGACATTGGAACTTATAGCTGAAGTTCAAATTGAAGGGACGTCAGTGTCGCTGAAGTTATTCCAACAAGGATGCCAATTCAGAGTTACTGAAGAAGTTGTCTCACTTTAGAAACATGCACTGGTTTAGATATAAGCTCAGAATCGAAAGTGCAAAAGGGTCCTGAAGGGAGGGTCCTAATCCTATTTCCCAGCCCAAAATTTTGCAAAATCCCAGTCCCATTTATGCAAAATTTCAGTCCAAGTTATAGAGTTAGAGTTAGAGAGTTAGAAAAGCCCAATCCCAGTGATGGCTAAATCCCAGTCCCAGTGCATCAAATCCCATTTTCCCAGCCCAAAAAAGGCCAATCCCAGCTCCTATTTTACCCTTTCAGTACCCTGAAAAAATATCGGTAGCTTTGAGGCACTGAACACTGATGAAGGGCATTGATTACAGAATGAAAACCTTGTGAAGTTGCGGTTTAAATTAAGCTCCTTGTGCGCTAAGATGATTTGTATTATGATGAAAATAAACTTGTTTGACTAACGTGCTTAAAGTTATATTAAAATAATAATACTTTTGAATGTTTTTTGAGGTATTCTGAAACCCTTGCCATGGTTGACGCTTTTGAACTGGATGTTAGACTGTATTGATCTCAAAATCTTAACATTATTGTTTTATTGTTTTAAGAGAGAAAATTTTTTCGAAACTGCATAAATGAATGAAAACAAGGAATATGGAATTGTATGGAAATTTTACATTTAGATATCTTGCATTCCTTGTTTGGTTAACAGTACCCTTAAATATTAAGCATCTATGCAGTTCTAAAAACAATTTAAAATATATCTTTTGTCTTTATAGTGATAATCAAATATAAACACACTTCTTTTATCTTCTTTTCAGTTTTCTCCTTCAGTAGACTGATTAATATAAGTAAATGCATGCAGCATGCATATATACGTACATATAGTAATGCATAAAAGGTACACACAAATAGATATGTATGCATTCGCATCCAGTTATGTACTTTTATATGCCTGTATTTATGTATCAATACAAGTTTATACCCCTTAAGCATATTAAATAGTTTATTTAATGTCCTATTTTTTATGTTAAATGTCTCAGTAAGCTTTTCTTTAAAAAAAATATTAATTTAAGTTATCAAACAATATGGTAGCTCAACTTTAAATTCAAACAAAGAGTAGCACTTGCCAACTCGAAAGCACTTGCTACTTTGGCTGCTATATACATTTATACATGACTAAAAATTGTTTATCTGTAAATTTATCTACTACTATTTATTAATGAATCTATCAAATTGTATTGTATTGTAATGTACTGTAAACAGTGTGAAATAAAGTGAGCCACCGCGCGCAGAGAGATCACGTGGAACTATTCATCCAATCAGCAAAAACCCACCTAGCTATCTGAAAAATCACTCTCGGCTCCCAATAGACACTGCCACGGCCATTTCAAGTTTTGTTTCAATTTCCTTTGAGAATTACGAACACATCCGATATGGCAATCTCCGTATATGTCATTATCCTTTTCCCTGCTATCCTTGCATGTATGGTTCAAGTTGTTAGAGGTATGTATCAAATGAACCAGTTTTGGTTGCGCTGTGGTCGAAACGAGCAGCCTTTGTAAAAGCTACATCTATGGGACTTTGCACGGCTAAAATATCGCCTGAAAACCTTTGAAAACTTATTCATTTACAGCAACTTATTCTATCTTTTACGAGATATGTTCTTACTTTATAAGAGGATATTTCGTGCCGAGAAAATTTTCTTTCCATGAGTTTACACCCATGTAATAAACATGGCGGTCTAACGCTAAACTGATCAAAAGGATGGGACATTCAAGCTTCTATCGCGAAATTGATTCCAACGAATGTACGTAGCTTCTTTGAGAAAGCTAGGTTTTCTCAGGGGAAAAGATTTATGTGGATCTGAACCTTATATTTGTAGCATTTTCGTTCCAAAAATCGATCTCGTACTTATATACTTCACGTGGTCACATGGCACTGACTCCATGTGTGTGAACAACTGACCAAGTCAATTGACATGCTCGAGCACGCAGAGCAGAGCATGCGCAAATCTAGCACAGTGCGTTTGACAGGGCAGTGGTTACCAGGCCTTATATAAAGGTTTGGCAGGTTTGGTAACTAAAAGAATACATCCATGCAGACAATTGTTCCTCATTACCCGGGCCGGAATTCTTTCGTTGTCTCCAGAGTGAGGCTTTGAGTCGGCAAGTGATGTAATCTCTTAGAAACCTTTGAAAACGACCAGGATTTTTTCTTGCTCAACATAGAATATCATCAATAGATGTCGTATTTTCTAGGCAAACATGAAAATAAAAAGCGTATAGCAATTTTAAACGTGAAAGAAAAATCGGTGGAGATATAATCTGACGAAGTCCAGTCTTATTCAAACTACTTAAATAGTCGAAGAAAAGTGGTTCATAATCTGAACAGGTAATAGGCCAGTGACTTGTTGTGTAACGAATATAAGATAATTTCATGCTATCAAAGAAAATGTGAAAAATTTCATCGTAATTGGCTTTGTTATTGACTATCGGAAAGACGGAATGCTGGAACATTGTTACTCTAAAATGCTTGTCTTTTAAGAGTATACTTTCTACTTCTGCGGATCTCACTAGTCTGTCCTCACTAACTGATTAGTTTAACTAACACCTAGATGTGTTTTAAGCCATCATAGACTATCGCTTTCCGCCTTCGACTTCAGAAGAATGGCAGATCTCACAGCTTTCAAGTGTTTGAACGGTGGTTTCGCTATGTTGAACGCAGAGTGTTATATCATTTTTCTAGTCCAAGAATTTCGTCTCAAACTTCTTCAACCAACTAAACTTTAGTGTAAACACGAGATTCTAAAACCTATTTAAGATATTAAAAAAAGCGACTAAAATGAAAAGTTAGCTGCTAGTGTAGCATAATTATTATTAAACCTGAAACCCTACTTCAGGTGATGGCACTGAACCCATAGGATACATCTTGACCGGGTGAAAATTTACACTCACAAAATTTATTAGTC
>JAADYU020122883.1:0-11813 GCA_011763375.2 Heteractis magnifica | reverse complement strand
TTTTTACTCGAATTTTCGGATTTTTCGCGTTACTTAGCACACCATCTCGAACTTTAAGTACAGAAAATAAATAAAACTCAATGTTTTTTAATTTTATTTTCCATTTTCACTTTTATCTAAAGTGGGCTCCCTGTGCATGGCCCACATCTGAATCCTACCCCTTATTTTATTTCGGTACGGCTATTTTTGGTGTCTTTCTTGTCTACGGAAGCACAATGCGGAATTCAAAATTCCCTCAAAAATGATTATAAAAGATTCAGGTTTTCAAACACCTGCCGCCTGCCGCAGATTTTGTTCATTTTTTCCGGGGGAGGTACTTCCACTCATTTTGTACGGGGATGTTCCGCCCGGATTCTGGACCCCTTACCCTTTTTTTATACCAAATTTCTGCAAAAAAGGTACCCCTTACATATATCTTTCCACGAATGGTTTTCTATACCCGAACTCGCAAATTCCCAACCCTTTTCTATACCTTTGACCTAAAAAGGTACCCCTTTTGGTCGGAGCATCCCCGTATAGGCCAATATAGGGAGTACCCCACTGGGTCATTTTATCTTAAACATTCAAAAAGATCGATCCTTCCGAAATTCATTAGATTTTCATTTCTCTAGGGGGGCTGATAGATCACAAATTCTATATCTTTTAAGATAAATTTTTCATAGCCCTTATCATATATTTTCTGAATGCGTGTTTACTCATCAGTCACGTCACACTTGCAGACGTTGCATCCGCTCCGCTACATCCGGCATGTACAATAATGATAATCATAATATAATTCCAAAATTATGAATGTAACTTATGTTTTTGTAGTCATAACGATGTGGTATAAATAGATAGTCAATACATAGAAAAAATTAAACGTTTAAATGGTTTATATTCAGGCATTTAAGCGGAATCTTGGGTTCCCTGTGGTACCTCGACCAGTACAGTACGTCATCGTTGGCTTGACCACGTGACTTCTGAGTCAGGACCAAGATGGCGGCTTGGAGGTTGTACACCACTTTGGTGTTAACAAATCCTTCAAAATAATGGCTTTATAATCTCCTAAACACAATCAGCTCAACTTTCCGACCCCGTGGGATACTAACCGATATTTCACCATGTACGAAAGCACCAAGAATATGTTTCTTACGCGAGCTTTAGAGAAAATTCTTCATGACAAGGAGGCTAAGAAGTCGTACCACTCGCAGCTCAGGAAGGCTTGTGAAGTTGCTCTAAGTAAGTGCTCTGAACTCGCTAGCTCTACGATTAGCAGCCGGGTTAGCTGGTCCTCGAGCCGTTGCAATCTGCTGGAGATTGAATGGTGTGGTAGATTGGAAAAATTTCGAATTATCAGAATAATCGAACAAGAATGTCATGTTTGATTGACCAATTTAAAAGTTAAATTTAGTTCTGAAAATATTATTGTTTGCACAAGGAAAAAGTCTCCGAGGTCTTGCAGGTGCATTTTCTAATAATCATAGCGCATCCTTGAGGAAGGGCCGTTTTTCTCTGTAGTAGTATGCTTAAAACGAGAGATTTTTAGGATAAATTAGGGCCGTACACTTAAATTTAACTTGTGTTGACATGGAGCTTGGAATGCAGACATCGAACCTTTTCCTACTTTCGAAGTTCTATTGATTTTGAAACACGCTTTCAAAATCAAAGTATTCCTGTATTAAATATGCGTTAGCTCATTATTTAAGATAGAGTGGAAGATAAAGAATTATACTCAAGCATTAAAGGGGAAAACTATGTTTAAATAAGAGGGAACACTTCCTCATTAAAATACTAAATGAGAAAGTACATTTTATGATACATAGAGATTAGTACATGATAAGAGCTTGATATCATTTTTGTTCACGAGTTTTCTGTCACATTGTGAACAAGTGAGTTCTTGAGCAAGTGAGCAATATGATATGGAAAATAAGTGAATAAAAATGATATCAAGCTCTCAACATATAATTTGTTTATTACACATTTAGGGTCCATACAGTAACACACAAAAATATTTTATTGTTCAAAATATCCTTGGACAGTTTACTGTGAAGCGATATCATACCATTTCACTGATATGGATTTTATTCACGGCTTTATCACACAGATATTGACCCTAAATGTGTAATAAAAATGTATACCTTGATTTCTATTTTATTTAATTTAGTAACATCACATTGATAATAACAACATCTTGGCTTCGGTCGAAGACTCAAATAGCACCCCATTTTATTGTCCTCCCTACCGTTTCTTATCAAAATTAAATTTATTTAGAGACTAAAGATAAGCTTGCTGGATATGCACTCTTAGCCAAGGCAAAAAAGAATTTGAGTTTACAATCTACTGGCTATTGGTCCATTGCATCTGCACGTGAAGTGTTACAACATGTTCTGTTGCAACATCAAATTTCAAAGTTCCTACCACCTACTGAAGTACGGTGTTCAATACACTTAACCTTTTCCCAAATTCTCTAAATAAATGCAACTTAGAGAGTTTCTAGAATTGATTTTGCATATATTTTGAGTGTGTGACTCCATAGTTATTGTATTTCTCATATACACCTAATTGAAGAATGTTGTCATACAAAAAAAGAACATTTGTAATTTAGTGGGATAGGAATTAATTAAAAGACAAAAGAAGATCACTGAAGCTGAACTTTTTCTTTGGTCTTTTAATTTATTCCTTTCTCACTAAATTACTAATGTTCTTTTTCTTGTGACAATGTTCTTGCAATTAGGTATTAGCAGCTGTTCAGAAAACTTGTGGAACTGGGAATAAAAGCTGGAAGAACTTTGAAGTTTGATATTGTGACAGAATACATTTTCGTTACCACAGTAGAATATAAACTTGAATCTTATTGTTCTTGATTTGTACTCTGACTGGTAATAAACTCAAGTGACCACAGTTTGAGTAGAACCACAGTAAGATATAAAAACTTAGCGTCCCAAAGTGCTATCAATAGTCTTAGCTATAAAGCATAAGTTAACTGTATTGGAAAAAAACTATTTTTGTTTTACAGAAGAACTCAGTGAAACACATGGAACAACAACAGATGAGAGGTAAGTGGCTACTAGTTATAGACCAGATTTTGTACAACTGTGAACAAGGAACCGAGTTATCGTCTGATATCTAAGATAGTGCTACATCTAAAGATTTTGATTGGGCTTGCTTGTCAGTCCAAGTCTCCAATCCAACTATTAATCCATTCTACAATTGCTTTTAAGTGATGGAAACCCTTCATCAGTACTTCCGCCACCCAAAGGAACTATACCCTTTATCTATGCCGACAAGTATTTTCTGCCCTTTGAGCTTGCTTGTCAGTCTAAGTCTCCACGTATCGTCACTACAGCTCTTGACTGTCTACAGGTACTTGTACTGTCATTGTTGTGGCTCTAGTTGAACTTGAGCCAACTTGAATATTTATTGCAACATGCTGTATCTAAGGGAAAATAGACAAACTATAATGGCTGGTTTACACAGTACAACTTTTGCTTACAAAGCTGTTGCATCTGCTTACAACATGAATTGCTTTGATTGCATCTGCATGAATTACGATCTGCTTACAACATGAATTGCTTTGTGTAAATTAATTATTGATTTATATGAAACAATTTTTGTTTCAAGCATAGACTATGTTGTTAGTCTGCCACAGTGATGATTCTGGGACTGTTATCTCAGATAAATAAATAATACCAAATAAAAGAACCACAAACCATAATGTTATCCTAGAATGTACTGCTGCAGCAGACTAGTGATATAGCCTATGGCATAACCAGATTACAGCTACAGTTATAATTAAAAGTTGTACCATGTAAACTGGCCTTAATATATAATATTTCTTTCTAAAACTCATTAAAATTCATTAGGGTTATAGCATATAAACAATAGTATCATGTGATGATATCTTTATGCACCAATAAAGATACAAGTCCTTGATATAGAACTCATTAATAAAACATCAGTGTTCCATCAGTGTGATGATAAAACACTGAAGGGATGTTTTATTAATTTTTTTTCTTTTGCTATTATTAAATGCTGATTTTGTATTCTTTAGAAATTGATAGCCTATGGTCACTTGGCTGGTGACATACCAGACAGTACAGAACCTGGCAAAAGGTTAATTGACCGTATCGTTGAGACTATATGCAGTTGTTTTGTGGGTGTCCAAACTGACGATAGTGTCCAGCTACAAATTATCAAGGTGAATATTGTGTGATTACATGTATAATTCTCAATATTGGTACATTTTTGATAGCTTGGCTTTTGTCGTTAAAACTGGTTTTGTGATTGGGATTGGACTTTATTATATTGAAAGCATACCTCTTCTATTGTTTCTTATAGGCTCTATTAACAGCAGTCACTTCTAATACATGTGAAGTACATGAAGGTACCTTACTTCAAGCTGTACGTACATGTTACAACATCTACTTGGCGAGCCGTAACCTCATCAATCAGACCACTGCTAAAGCAACATTGAGTCAAATGATTAGTGTGATATTTCAACGGATGGAGCAGCAAGCCGTAAGTTGAGTTATGATATGTGGTTCAAAAATTCCATAGCTACATCTGTTGCTAGGAACCACTACCCAATTATGAAGCCTGCTAGAGAACTATGCACCTGAGATTCTGTTCACATGAACAGAATAGTACATTATTTTGATTTTTACATGTAACATTCTATAGAAATATGAGAATCAAATTCAAGTAATGCTGGAAACCTTTGTAAAACAGGCAGTTTATGGTGGTGTTTGTGGGACAAGATGTAGTCCACTGAGAAAACCAGTGCTGCAGTTATTGGTTTGGATATTGTTTGTGTTGGAACCATAAACTGTTATATGCTATGTCTTTTCACAGTCATACACAAACTTCTCTATCATTCATTCATTCATTCATTTATTTTTTCAAGATCTAGGATGTCTCACTCATACTGATCCAGTACTGCATCCCAAATGAGATCTGTCATTATTTATTCTTTTCCATTTCCTTACATTCCTGTTTCATTCAGGCAATGGAAGATGAAGAAGAAATGAACAAACAGAGTGAAGGGGATAGTTCAATGCCGTCTGAAAACAGCAAGATGAAACCTACCCCCACCCCACCAGGGTCAGTAGTATCAGATGAACATAAACCAAGTGAAGAGAGTGAATGTGAAGATAATAAACCTGATGTTCCACTGGCAGCAGATGACCAAGAGTCAAGTACATTACCTCCAGAAGAAAATCATATTGAAGAAACTCCTGATTCTGCCTCAAAAATAGAAGAATTGCCAAAAGAAACAGATGCTAATTTACACCAGGAAGTGGAAAAAGAAAAAGAAGAGGATAAATCAAAGCAAGATGGAGATGAAGCTGTTATACCAACTGAACAAGATGTGGATGAAGGAGTCGATTTACAAGGTTGGTGCAGTAATTCTGGTATTAATGGTGATAATAGTTGGTGGTAATGAGTATGATAAAGATTCTTATGATAACAATAATTCTAATGAAATTTAATGATATTGATCTCTTTCCATACATCAGTTCAGTGGTCAAACACAAAAGAATTCCATTGGAGGTGTGAGGTACAAATTTGAATAACCCTTTGTAACAACCTTGCAGCCTTGACTAAATGCTTTGTGTTTGACCAGTGAACTGATGTATGGAAAGTGGGCAATTAAAGATGATGATGCCATGATGCAAATAACGTCTAATGATATTGAGGGTGATGATGATGATGATGATGAATGATGACTAAATGAATTTAGTCAAAGTTAAAACTTGAGGCATGGCTGTGGCTGATATAATTCATGGCAGATCCTAGCTGTGGCTGCTTTTGTGCTGCTTGTTTCTGCTGCTTATTGCCAGGTATTTGCCTACTCTGTGCTGGATTCCCTGTGCCTTTTGCGGTCCACTGGTCAGCAGTTATACAGAATCTGTGGGGCGCCCCTTCTCTCTAAGGGCTATCATTGCCCTCGTGCTTTGCTGCAGCTTTTTTCTTGATGACAGTACTTGGGATGATAGACCTTTACCACATATGCCTAGGAGCTATCAGAATCAAAAATGGAAGTGAAGTTGACTAGCAATGTCTTTTCATCACACAAATATTGTACAGCTTAACTGCAATAGGGATATTACTTGACTTTTCGTGCACTTTGCTTCAGATTAAGATTATAAACACAGTGTTACTGGCTTAATTATAAAGCCAGCTGCAGTATCTGAAAGTTTTGATCCAGGGATATCTTCTAGGGCAGAAACTTTGGCTTCATTGTCTGCCATAACCACAGTTTTTCAATTTACATGACATGAAGTCATGCCCCATAGACCTCATTTTTATGTTTATGTCATAAAGGCCTATATAGGTAATATTACAGTAGTTTGAATATTGTTCATGATGGTTGTAAAAGTTTTTATTAACATTATCACCATCATATGTCTTATGATGATGATAATGATTATGCAAATGTTGAAAGGAGGTAGATGATGATTGTCATGGAATAAATTCCTAGTTTGTTTTGATCTGTATTGTGATGAATTATTTTTTGGTATTCAAGATGATCAGAATGATGATGTAATTAAAGACTCTGAAGAGCAGGAATCTGTGACTCTGGACCAAGAAAAAGAACAAGACATTGACGCAGACCAAACAGAAGAAGAAGTAGAACCCTCTGAAGACAGGGAGGTGAGAAACAATCAGCAGTAGAGCAGATTTCATGATTTCATTATCAGAATACTAATGAGACTGTTTTTCTTCTGTGTGTGTTAGGAAATAAAGGAAGACGTTAGTGAAGGTTAGTAACATCTAGTAACTTTCTATTATTACTATTTTCTTCCTTGAGTTTCTATTACATTCAATTCTCACTGGCATCAACAAATTTGAAAAGCTTGTCAATTTAATGGAAAGAAAAACATCCTTATATCTCTTGCTCTCATCTTCTCTCACTTTTCCTCTGTTCTTTTGTTTTTCTTGGGGACAAAGTCATTCCTTTCTTTTTCTTTTTCATAATTACTTTCTTACCTTATCTCAATTATGAAATATCAGTACTGCATTAATCTTCTTTATCTCAGATCAATCAAAAATCACTAATGGAGAAGCTGAAAAAGAACAAGAACCTAACAAAGAAGCAGAAGATGCACAACAAAATCCTACTGTGGCAGAACCAGTTACAGTACCAGAAGATGGAGATAAAAATGACGAAGAAACTCACCAAAAGGTCGACCTCAAGGAGAACAATGCTCAAGATGATATAAAGCACCACTCACACCCTCAAGATGAAGAAAGGGCAGAGGACACCAAACCTGCCGATTCCTCATCAGAGCCAGCATCTGGTGTTGAAAGTATTCCAGAAGATACTAGATCTATAGATTCTCATGTTACAGAAGATCATGATGAAACCAAATCAGTTGATGGCAGCAGCTCTGCAACATCTCTTACTGGGCAGCAAGCAGGCCCTGTCAAGTTTTCTCATGTCACTCAGAAAGATGCTTTTTTAGTGTTCAGGTCACTGTGTAAGCTGTCCATGAAACCACTGGCTGATGGTCCTTTAGATCCAAAGTATGTACTATTTAAATTATATGAAATTGTGTAGAATAATTTTAAAAAACAATTTACCATTATGACTAATTGTTCTCATGAGTTCACGTCACAGTAATAAGTTGTAAAATGGTCCCCCTGTGTACGCTTAGTCAGCATCCCTAAATTTGCTAGAAAGTTCTTAAGTGGCTTGAGATAGCACTAGAAAAGTATAGAATGTTAGAAATATTCTAGAAAGTTCTCAGTAGAAGATTCTAGAAGTTCTCAAGATGTTTGTTAGAAAAATCTAGAATCTCGCTCAAAATAGACATGATGTTTCTAAAAATAGCTACAGTTCAGAAAATTCTAGAACACAGATCAAAAAGTATATAAGGTCAGTACATTTTAATTCCAAGGGATTTTTTTTGATTCATTATTCAGTTCATATCAGTTCAAGTCAGTATTGTATACAGTGTAATCAAGTTCAGATCAACGAATAAAGAACCTCCAAAACACTAATTAATTTTTCTTGCTCGTCTCCCCAGATCACATGAACTGAGGTCCAAGATTCTGTCTTTAGAACTCCTCTTATCCTGCTTACAAAATGCTGGTCCAGTGTTCTGTGACCATGAGATGTTCATCACAGCTATTAAACAATACCTTTGTGTAGCTCTGTCCAAGAATGGTGTGTCATCTGTGCCATCAGTCTTTGAGTTGTCCTTGGCTATCTTTCTTACTCTCCTCTCATCATTCAAGACCCATTTGAAAATGCAGATAGAGGTACATGTTCTTTACAGCCTGATTGAGGCGTAAATAAATGAACAGTCCCTAACATCTTGAAAGTGTTCAGTCAGGATTGAAATTGGGGTTTTGCTTATGATGAATTTTGCTTCTTCTTAGGTTTTCTTTAAAGAAATTTTTCTAAATATTCTTGAGACACACACAAGCTCATTCCAACACAAGTGGATGGTCATGCAGGCTCTGACGAGGATTTGCTCTGGTAAAAGATCAAAATTTATTTAACAATACTAAACTATTTTCTTGTTAGTTTTGTACATAATCATTGGCACATTAATGGTATGCCATTGTGTAGCCAGGTTGGTGATAATTAACAATTAGACCTTGAGGGCAAATGGACTACGAGTCAATAGCCCATGAGGCCGTAGGACAAATGGGCTATTTGAATCATAGTCCATGAGGCCAAGAAGTCTAATTGTTTTAGTATAAACCTACTAATCAGTCAAATAAATGGATGTAAACAATTTTAAATTGAGTTGAAATCATTTATTTTTCTCAAAAACTGACACTTTTCACTACTAGTAGGCTATCACAAATAAACCTCTAGCAGAGTAGCCAATCAGAATGCAGGATTGGTGATAGACTGTTACTAGGTTTATACTAATAGACCTTATTTGTTGTTTTCCCATTACAAGTCATGTGTCATTCCCCTGTGTTTTTTCTTTTGTTTAATGGTTAATGCTTGAGAAGGTACATTAATATAGATAAACCTCAAACAGAGAACCTTATTCCCAAGAGGTCTGTATTGGGAAAACGTTATGCCTTGACAAATAAGTTACATTCAGAAAAGTCTTCTTGTTTGATTTTTCTTTCTGTAATTCCAGCGAAACTATTCCAATTAGTCTGACACGTGATTATCTTTTGTCACTTTTGAGAATATGAGAGTAAAAATTTTTCCAAAGTCATCTTGACATTGTTCTGAATCTTTCTCATCACCAGATGCTCAGTGTGTGGTTGACATCTATCTTAATTATGACTGTGATATGTCACTATCCAACATATTTGAGCGCTTGACAAGTGATCTGTCTAAAATAGCACAGGGAAGACAAGCTATTGAACTGGGAGCAACACCAGTGAGTATACACAAGTGCATTAGCCATGTGGTAACATAGCCAATGAGAATGCAGGATTTGTGATGGGCTTTTTTTTTTGTTACTGTACACTACAGCATGAAAATGTACAATTGATTAAAATATTGAAGTATCGCAATCCTCCTATAAGTTTTTTTTTTTAGTGAGCTGCCAATATCACCAGGTATTGGCAACACAGAATTAAGGAGTATGATTGGCTCACTTGGGATGTTAGAAAAACATTACTCAGAAAGCTTTTGGTTCACTTGTCCACAGCTTGTGATCCTAAAATGTTTCTCATGTTTTCCCAATATCCACCATGTTGATAAATACCAGATAGAACATCCAAAAGCATTTTATAATGCTTAAACAAACATGTATCTGTCAGATTTTCTAGTCAGTTGGGATAGGACCACCATTTTGTGTGGTTATCCAAACCATTCCAGGGTCTAATGTTGTGCAGATGTAATAGCAAAGCCAGCACACCTTCTTGGGTAACTTTTGATACACTGATTGATATTTTCCAGGTCCAAGAAAGAAGTATGCGTCTTAAAGGTCTGGAGTGTTTGGTGTCAATATTAAAGTGTATGGTGGAATGGAGCAGAGAGCTTTATATCAACCCTAACTCTCAAGTCTCTACTGGAGGTACTTAGAATTTCCTGGTATTACTAGAATAGATAAGTTGCCATTCAAAAATCATGGACATAACCTTCCTGGCCATGGCGATAAGGGTTCTTTGTCCTTCTCTGAACAAATTATAGTTTGACAACTAGGTGACTCAGGGGGGTAACTCCATATAAAAAGGCACACTACAGATGATTGTTGAAACTTGCCATATTTTTTCCAACTCAAACGAAATCAGCTCTAAAAGGTGTTTCCACGAGAAGTTTTAAGTTAAGATACTTTGAATAAATGTTCTAACTTCATTCCAGATACTCCAAATGTCAAAAGAAAATCCAGCATGAATGAAAATGACAAGGAAGAGGACAAAGAAAGCAATGGTGAACTGAAATCCTTTGGAGGCAGTCAGGGGTCCTTGAACTCTACCTCCGCATCAACTAATATCACTCCTGATAACCCTGTGGAATTTGAATCCCTGAAGCAGATGAAAGGGCTAATGGAAGAAGGCATTGCTAAGTAAGGATCCAGTAGAATTGGGTTTGCTTTTAGATGTTGTCAAGCTTTTTCCATAATAAATCAATCCACTGATCAAATGCAAAGAATAGCCCTTTTCTGAGTTCTCAAAAACAAGATACATAAGGGCAAGGCTTTGTGCAAAATCACACTTGGTGGTTCAAAATGACTGGAATTTCTTTGACTTTTTCTGTTGCTTAAAAGTATATTTTTGTGAGTGTAGTCCTTGAGACAACAGGACATTAATTTCACTTGCAGTTTACATTTACAAGATTTATGTATTATTTTTTTCCTGTCAATAGATTTAATAAAAGCCCAAAGAAAGGAATCAAATTTCTGCAAGACAATGGTCTTCTGGGAACATCAGCAGATGATGTCGCCGAGTTCCTTCACAATGATGAAAGATTAGAGAAGGTAATGCTTTTTGATTTTAAGGTGAAATTAAAATTTTTAAACTATGTAAAATAAGTTAAAGAGTTCACACTCTCAATTTAATCTAAAATCAAATAAAAATTCAATAAAAAATTTCAATTTTTTTTCTTTCTACAGACCCAAACTGGAGAATATTTGGGAGATCATGATGAGTAAGTAAGAGTGGAAATATCAGTAGAGAGAAGTAGGGTGGGTCCTTGTAGAGAGTCGGGGGTCACCCTTCTCAAGCCATAAAGGCTTTGGGTACTATGCAAAGAATACTGAAATATATTGGACTACAGAATATATAACTAGTACAAGTGGCAGCTCTAGGGAAGTTTTATCCAAATGCCCTAAACCACAACCAAACCCCCTAAATGACAACTACAAACCCCCTAATTAGAAAATATCCAATACAAAATTACCTTATCTGAAAGTCATTGTACTTGTAATTGGGGTGTTTTCCTGGTCTAATATATCCAGAAACAAAAGCTCATTTGTAAAGCCCACAACTATTTATCTGACAGGAATCATCCAATCAACACAGAAACAGTACTTCCAAGGTATCTTAGATAGAACAAAAATACTCTCATACTATTACCTTTCTGTTTGTATTGAATTTCAGGTTCTGTAAAGAAGTAATGTACCGATATGTGGATAAGCTGGAGTTCACTGATCATGATTTCATAAGTGCACTACGGATATTCCTAAATAACTTCCGCTTACCTGGTGAAGCACAAAAAATTGACAGAATGATGGAAAAATTTGCTAGCAGATACCTTGAAACAAATCCAAAGTAAGAAAACCAATTATAAGTCATGTTTTGTAATTGAGGGTCCTTGTAAATGAGAGTATGTAACCCCAGAAAATACGTAAATAGAGAATAATACATGGGCGCGCGGAGATATGGAATTTATCTTCGAGTGTTCAATTTGA
>JAADYU020122772.1:0-11816 GCA_011763375.2 Heteractis magnifica | reverse complement strand
TTGATATACAGGAAAGGCATTTCTCTGAATAGTGAGTAACAGATTCTAATCATTGATGAAATTATTTAAAGAAGAGGAGGTATCACCATATCTTATTTCCTGGATAGCTACACACGAGTCACTGATAAGTAAAAACTCAGCTGAACAACACTGAGTCTCTACAATTTGGAAAAGATGGCCGTAAACACAATAAAAGGTGGGAAAACACAGATCTTGACTGATAATGTTCTGGTATTTAGAACTTCTGATTGGTCAAAAAAATCACTTATTGTTTAAAATATGCACATGTTCACAGCTTTGTAACTCGCCTTGACAACTTTAAAGTTTTGACATTAAAATTGTGGTTGTTTGGTAGTACAACTTTTCTTTAAAACTCTTCCCATGCCACAATCAACTGAAATGTCTATTTGAAAGTTTTATACTACATTTTTAAAAGTGTATAATTTAAATATTCTGGTTCAGAATGATGAGTAGCTTCAGTACTACATTTACGTTATGGCTGTACATCCCACTCTGGAACATACTGTATTGTACTCATACACTTACTTAAACATATTTTCATGCAAATTTTGTTTAAACCTCAATGGAAACCACATTGAATATTGTTCTGGACTTGAATTGTTTTCTTCTGAAGTGTTTTTAGGTATGCAAAAACAAAATTTAAAATGGCTTGAATGTCCAGATGGTAATATGAAGAACTTAAACTTTTCACAAATCTATGCAAATACAGTAACCAAAATATCTAATTTGGTGTTTGATTCATATTTTTACAAAATGTTCTGTAGTAAACTATTATGCCATCATCATTGTAAAACTCAAAGTTAATTCCTAACAATACTGAAATTTAATAGATAAAGAAGAAACTTACTATCCCCTCCTTCAACATTTGTACACTCTTTAGCAAAATGACCAGGCTGATTACATTTGAAGCAGTTCTTGCCACCATCACCACCACTATCACTGTTAGGACAGTCCCTGGCAAAATGACCCGACTGCTGGCATTTGTAGCAATTTCCACCTCCACCACCACTACTTTCACTGTTGGGGCAGTCCCTGGCAAAATGACCTGATTCCTGGCATTTGTAGCAGTTTCCACCTCCACCTCCGCCACCACTACTTTCGCTATTGGGGCAGTCCCTGGCAAAATGACCTGATTCCTGGCATTTATAGCAGTTTCCACCTCCACCTCCGCCACGACTTTCCTTTTGTGGACATTCTCTTGCAAAGTGGCCAGACTCACCACAAATTCTGCATCCATCTCCTCCACTCTTACCACCAAACCCACCACCTCGTCCACCACCATCATCATTCCCTCCAGAGAATCCCCCACCACCTCTTCCAAATCCTCCGCCACTACTCTTACTACCAAATGTACTGCCACCACTGTTATCACCAAAATCTTCACTATCATTACTATCACCAAACCCCCCTCCGGGTTTGCCAAATCCACCACCACCACCACCACCACTCTTGGTACCGAACCCACCTCCTCCACTCCTACTACTAAACCCACCACTGCTACTTCCAAATCCACCACCACCACCACTACTACTACCTCCAAAGCCCCCAGAATCTCCTCCGCCTCGTCCAAAGGGTTTTCTTCGACCAGTATCGCTGTCGCCAAATCCTCCACTTCGGCCAAAAGAGTTCGTCGTTTCACCGTTCATTGAACCGAAGCCGCCTCCACTGCTCGAGCCGAAGCCGTTAGAAACCTAAAAAGAACGAAAAGATTGATTAAAGAATGATCTAATTCACGAATACATCTTTGTAAGATGATATTTACCGGAACTGTGTCTTCTTCCCAGTCGTCAGCCATGTTTGATATGGTTCAGTTGTACTTGTAGACGTCAAACTCTGCTGGTGGCGGATGAGCGAAAATGTCTACGAAATAAACGTAATATAACAATCATAACAATCATGAATTATTTAAACAGATCTTAGAAAACTTTAGTAGCCATCTATCAACCTTTGAGAACACTACTAGCAACAGAGATCATCATAAGAAGAAAAGTTGCTTTGGAGTTTTGGAATTTCATCCCGAACTTCTCAAGAACTCACCAGGTACCAGCAGTCAAAAAAAAGGACTTGTTCTTGGACTTTGCAGCACCGTTACGGCAGAATCTTATGCAGACCTGTTAAGAATGAATCAAATAAGTCAAAAGAGCTCAAAAAAGTTGAATTTAGGGAAAACTTAGGGAGAAAAGAGTAAAATAAGAGGTCATACTTGACTCAGTTCGTCTTGCAATGCAAAGATTTCTTCAAACCTCGTGGATGCAGTACTTTAAGACCTTCGACATCTCGCGTTCTGATTGGTCAATACATCCTTACCCATCGTGCACCATTTCCCGCCAAAAGTTAAAAGATAGATCGGATAACACGTTATGAATAGCTATCAATCTACTCATTGTTTGCTAATCCTTTGGATGTAATACAAGAATAGTGATGCGTGATTGATGTGGGAATCATTTCATCACGCGTTATGCGTAGCTAGGCAACTGAAGTAATTTGTTGTAAGTCTTTCGGCGAATCACAGATAATTTTGCGGAATTCTGTCTTACTAATTTGCCGACATTTCCGGATGTCAATGAAGACTTATTTACAGCGGAAAAGGTGGGTTTTTCTCAATTTGGCGTAAAATTCTTTTTATTGTTCCTTGAATGTCCGTTTTTGTCAATGAGATAGCTCTTATTAGCTGGACTGTGGACTTCTGTCAGTCAGGGATCAATTTTTAATTTCTAGAAGTGTTTGTCGTCATTTTCTTTACTTTTCTCGCTATTTTCGCTAAAACGGCTTCTACGGCGAGTTCTACGACGTTAAAACTCGGCAAAAAGGCAATGGACATGCCATAACAAAAAGATTTGTAAAAAAAAAAAAAAAAAAAAAATCTTAAATTTTAAATTCTATTGCCGGGCAAATTCTACCAATTGTATCTTCATTCCGAAGAGAGTAGAAATATCTGAATAGCAAAGCATTTTGGCAAAGCATTCTGGTAGTGGTAGGCAAACGACGCAATCATGGAAGATGCAAAACATCATATCTGAATCGCTCTTACTTTTTCTTTGGCCCCGTCCACACGTATCCGGATACTTTTGAATCCGCAACTTTTTCGTTGCCTGTTTAAAAAATTCGCATCCACCGCGCGTAGCGGTATTGAGCACTTTCCGTACATTGGTTCACTGGTCAAACACAAAGCATTCAGTCGAGGCTGCAAGGTCGTTTCAAAGGATTATTCAAATTTGTACCTCGCACTTTATGGAATGCTTTGTGTTTGACCAGTGAACTGATGTATGGAAAGTAGTCAATCGTATTAGCCCGTCCACACGTATCCGGATATTTTTTGAATCCGCAACGTTTTTGTTGACAGAGCATGCGCACATCCCTGAAACTTGATACCGTGACGTCAGCGTATTCAAAAATATACGAAATCGACCGTCCACACGATCGCGATGCCGTATTCACAGCGTATTCAAAAAAATCCACTTTGGAGAGTGAGCGTATTCAAAAAGTCGCGGATTCATCGACCATATTCACCGGATACGTGTGGACGAGAGGCCAATCCGCAACCAAAAAGTTGCGAATTCAAAAATATCCGGACAAGTGTGGACGGAGCCTTTGTCGTTTATTCCCGGGGGGCGGGGGTACTTCCAACCATTTTGTACGGGGATGCTCCGCCCGGACTCTGGACCCCTTACCCTTTTATATACCAAATTTCTGCAAAAAAGGTACCCCTTTCACATACCTTTGCCTGAGAAGGTACCCTTTTAAATACGTACCGGCTTTGGCGAATAGGAACCCTTCAGTTATTTGCCCTTGGTAAAATTTTGTACGTGTTAGCATTTGACATCTTTTGTAATGCGAGAGCCCTTTTATTAATAAACCATCGATTAACAATGATGCTGTCATGTTTTATTTGGCCAATATCGATCGTCACGTACATGCGTGAAAGTCTGGCTTGATTTCCACGAATAGTAATTCTAGCTTCCCCTTTCTTATGGTATGGTGAAACCCTATCCTTTTCTATATCCAAACTCGCAAATTCCCGACCCTTTTCTATACCAAAATTCACAAATTCCCAACCCTTTTCTATACCTTTGGCCTAAAAAGATACCTATTTCGGGCGGAGCATGGCCCGTATAGGCCAGTGTAGGGAGTACCCCCTACACCCCCCCACCCCTCCCCCCGGGAGTTTACTTTATTATATCGTTCGGAAGATTTGTGTTGTGGAAACTGTGTTGGTCACCCTGTGGATGAGCATGCGGACGACGACAGCGGAGCCAGTAGTATTTGTTGAGAAAGTAGCAATTTTCAGTTGACAACTTATCGGGTTCTTTTCAACGTAGTGTGCTGAAAAAAGCTGTCCTGACCTCGAATTTTTTTACATGGACGTCTTGGTACGTATATAAGTAAAGCAACCAAAATGACTAAAAAAGGCGAAAAATGCCTACAAAGAACTGGCCAAGTTGCCCGAAATAGCCTCGCTCGCATACCCGGGGGTGACCAACACTGTTTTTCATTAACCCCGAAATGTGCTTATCTAAAGTAACCATTATAATTTGGGCTGCCTGTGATTTCACCTCATTGACAAAGACTTTGAGCGCCCACCCCTCCCCTAGACAAAACGACCGCCAGTGGTGCGAGCAACCATTACGAAACAATCTACCCCAGCATGAGACTGGGTCCCCCTCCGCTCCTGATCATAGCGTCAAATTACCACAGGAATCCCAACCTTAAGAGAGAAAAGGTTCGAGTAGCTCAGGGTTTCGTGAGCTGCACAAAAAATCGACGAACAAGGTCCACTTGCGCGAAAGAGACGCGTTGCGTGACGCGTGATTCCGCGCTCAATATTGAGTACGTGATGTGTGTGAATGTTGTCCAGCTGCCGCAGACCAGAAACTGGTTATTTCTTCGAATTCGATTTCTTATTTTAATTTTTATAAACTAGACTTTCAGATTTTTCGCTGGAAAAGACAGTCAGTGTACATGATATGCGGTCCGTAGTTCCTTAGCGAGTTCACAATAGCTTAGATACTTAGTAATTCATGATAGTGCTGCGTCCGGTGGGTGAGTCATCCGGCTCTACACGCATGCAAGCCTTTGCTATTCAAGGACGCTTATCATTTACTTTTCCCGCCAAATTCCTCATATTTTTCGTCAACCTTCTGCGAATTTTATTGTCTTGATTGGTTTGCCGCAGAATAAAAATCCAAATTTTATTTAGTCACATTTCGTCTTTCCTTTATCGCCGTCATATTTTTTCCTGTTTTCCTCAGATCTTCGAGGAGTCATCCAGACCATCCCAGGTAGCAGCAGTTTAATACTTCCGGTAAGGCTCGGATAGCGTTACACAGAACAAATAAAGCAATAGGTTTATACTCGGTCAACTGCGTCATATGTCAAAGTTGAAACGTCCCTCAATTCGGCTTTCTCTACGGGTGATGAATTTTCAAAGCATTGTACTGGCCAGTGATGCTCACACGAACTAGTGTATCTGTCAGCCGTTTATTCTAAACCCGCGCAAAAAGTACGGAGATGAACTAAAAGACGAATGGTATGGACACAAAAGGGTTCTTTAGAGCCATACTTCTGTTGTTGGGGCTTCACGTTTGCCTAAGTGGAGGTAATCATTAATTCTAATTTGATTTTTTTTACTAACAAGCAGTTAAGCTCATGCTCTCAAACACTTGAGTAGATTTTTCTAACTCTAAATTAAAAAATATATACCTAAAAGTTTACCAAAGATTGAATGCTCTGGAGGGCTGTTTTAATCAGTAATTCAGGATTTTACGTGAAAATTTGTAGGAATATCATATTCGTGATTAATAATTCACTCATGACTTACAGACATGAAGCGTGAGATTTTCATTAATGTCGATGTTTTTAAATTTATTTTTTATTTTTCTAGTTGTCATAATACAAGTGAGTTTCCAAATTGAGAATGCATTATTGTGGAGCAAAATTTGACATAAAAACGCCGTAAAAATAAAGAAAACAGTTTTAGGGAAATTGGGCATAAAATTGATAAACCATTTGTAACTAATTGATTGATAAAATGCACTCATTGAACAATAAAAATATCTGTCGCACTTACAATCAACGAACGATTTGTTTTGCTACGTATTATTCGAAGTTTCTAAGTTGTAAACTACGTCTTACTATGTCAACTAAAAACATAGAGCCTGATGATTTCAATAAATCAAGATATTTAAACTCAATCTAATGGGAACTGTCAAAATATAATGTTTTAATTAGATTTTATTTCAGCATATGCACACATGTATACAATAAGGCAGATAGACCAAAAATAATTCACAGTGGACTTGTTTTGTCGTGTCTTAGTTTTGTCATTCATCAAATTTAATTCCCCTGCATTCAGAATGATAGTATAAACAGAGCGAATATTTAGTTTTCTGATTTGAAATGCTGTTGTACATTTTTTCAATAAGGTCGGTTGTCAATTCATTTTAGCGTGCTGCTGAAGCTGTCGGTGCCCAATATAATTCTTGAAATGAGATATTAAAGGGGTGATGCAAACATGCCTGTGTGGTTGTCAAAATTAGTAGAAAATTACTAAATCCAACATAAGAAAAAATAAATAAAATTCGATCCAAAGGAGCTGAAAATATTTTTTACTTGAGGAACGGTGGTTATTGGATATATATATATTCACCACCACGTCCTCCCCTCCTCCAATAAAAAATGAATGTAAAAGAGGGTGGATCCAATTTTTAAGGAAGAATGGGAGAGAGGTACAAGACTGAATAGAAATCGATGACAAATATGCTTTTCCTAAAGTGCCTCCAACATGGCTGCCATGACGTTACGCTTTTTTTTTTTCCTTTTGTCGCGCTGGCAACGCAATAGGTATTTGCATGATGGCTTCATTATACTCTCACTACCAGAAAGCTTTGTCAAAATACTTTGTTATTCCAGCAGATTTGTCTGCTCTCCTGGGAATAAAGAGACAGTTGGTAAAATTTGCCTGACAATAGAAGCCACTCAAAGCATTCTGGTCTTGGTAGTAAATTACGCCATCATGCAAATTATGGCCTATTTCAATCCTCATCTACACGAACACGTTTTCCTTGGCAAGGCTTTTGATCGTCGTTTTATGCTTGTAAACGACAAAAATTGACAAGCCTTTCCTTAACAAGCCTCCTTGTTCAAAAAGTAGCGTGTCAGCTTTTTCAACAAGGAAATTTGTCAGCTGGGAGAACCTGTTCGTGTAGTGCATTACTTCTTTGCTTTACCTAGTTTATCGTGAGCAAGGAGCACCCGGAGGTGCGATCGACGCGAGGAGAGGGAAGAAAACGTCTAATGCGCGGATTTATAGATCAGATATTGCAGTGACTATCATAAATCCACTTAATTGATAAAATGACATCTCGTTGCGAGCCCAACACAACAGCCACGTAGCTTGTATAACAGCTTTAGGCTACTTGTATGATCTTAATTATTAGATTCAAATGTCTGTGTTTTGTGTTTTACAGGTCAAAATTTAGAACTTCTGGACAGCAGAGGCAGAATCAACGGAAGCACATTCGTGGTTGGATTTCCAGCGCAATTCGCAAGAAAATCCTCCAGCACAGGCAGTGTTCGTCTCTACATCACAGCCGACCGCTATGCCGAGTCATTCATTCAGATACCCGCCATCAATAAAAACCAATTCGTGGCCTTACGTCCGGGGGGAACAATGGCCGTCGACTTACCCGGTACAGTGCGCATGGGACGTATCACCGGCACAGAAAAGAAAGGAATTCGGATTTGGACAAATTCTTCGGTCTCTGTGTACGGCATGAATTTCGCAGATCAATCTAGTGATGGGTTTCTAGCTTTACCTTTAAGCTTCATCGGCAATCATTACATGGTCATTACGTATACTCCGATAATGCATGCAGTTGTCCTGGTGATTGCCGCTTTGCATGGAACGGAAGTGACGTTTATTCTCAAGCTCTCGGGAAGCGGTAGTGTGACAGTCGACGGTAAGCAGTACAGAAATGGCGATTCGTTCAAAGTGTTGCTCGATAAACATGATTCGTTTCAGCTAATGGCTGACAGTTCGGCTGGCTCGTTGAGTGGTACTCAACTGATCTCCAATAAGGCTGTGTCCGTGTATTCAGGGAATGACTGTGCCGACGTACCTGTCCTAAAGGGGGGGTGTGACCACCTCGTGGAGCAGATACCCCCCTTGTCTACGTGGGGAAGAACATTTATTGTCAAAGCAACGGCTCAGCGAACTGGAGGGGATCTTTTTGTGATTCTTGCTTCGCAGAATCAAACTAGAATCGAAATATTAAACGTGAATGGCAGCCCGCTGGTAAAGACGATCGATGCTGGTGAAGTGTACGAATTCGACGCGGCATTCAATAGCAGTCACGTGATCAAGACGTCAAAGCCGAGTCTCGTCGTGCAGTATGGTAAAAGCCATATTGTTGACAATTCCAATTTCGCACCATTTATGAGTATAATTCCTTCTATAGATCATTTCTCGAATGACTACACTCTTGTTGTTCCTGACATCCGTTCCAAATCCTTCAAATGCTTCGCTAATATTTTTGTGGATACTAGAGAATTAAAAAACATCGAGATTAAAACTACTAACCCTGTAGACAAACTGGTTTGGAAAGGAATTCCATCTTCTATTTACTCGACTGCGACGGTGGGTTTAGTAAGAGGGCAATATCGTTTTTATCACAAATCACCCTTAAAGAACTTTTCTATGATATTTTATGGTTATGGGGACTACGAAGCCTTCGGGTATCCCGCGGGACTCCGAGTATACCGACCCTCAAGGGCTTGCAGGAATACCGTAACGTCACCCGCAGACGGTATAGATAACGACTGCGATGGGAAAGTCGATGAGGAGTTATTTAATGGTGAAGATGATGATGGGGATGGACGGATTGACGAAGATTTAGTGACTCTAATCCCTGAGATTCAAGCTCCGTCTGTAGTCAAGGAAACGGACTGTAGTCTCCCCGACCGGTCGATACTCCCGTCCAGCCCGAGCCCCGTCTACAAGGCAAATGGAATGTGTGCTGTTCGAGGAAACTTAAACATTGTTTATACCGATAAAAAAGGGATTACCAAAGGCTGCGTGGAGCAGAAAGATCGTGAATGGACACTAACGGATGGATGCCAAAATAAAATAACCGTTAAACAAACTGTCTACGTCTTAACACCGAATCCACTCAGCGTGTCTTTCCCTTCTAATAAAGTATTCGACTGCTCATATGTTCCCGATGATCGTGGATCTGAGGTTCCTGTGGTGACGTCTAACTGCGCGGGGAATGTGACCATGAGATATGAAGATAGTACTTGGGGAGTCATCCGGGACTGTGGTTATCTGAAGCCAGTCACTGTCACGAGGACTTGGACAGTGACAAGTGTTTGTGGTGTAAAGACGTCAGGGTCACAAAAGTTTTCGTTTATTAATACGGGTGAGTAGATTTTGATTGGCTTATTTCCATTTTCTTCTAGTATTCAATGATGACCGGAAGTCGGATCGATTATTTCATGTACAGACATGCGCAGTACAAAACATACGGATGCACACGCCAAGGATTTCCCGCGCTACTGCTCGCGTGATCAAAAAGCGATCAAAACTTTTTTTGCTTGTTTCATTTGTTTGTTTGTTTGTTTGTTTGTTTTGGTAACGAAGAAGCGTTTCTTAACTTTTATTTGTTTCACTAGCGATGAGACCGTTAATCGTGGAATTACCTTCAAAAGTCTCTTCAGCCACAGATGAAAACATAACACTAACATGTACAACCCAAGGCAATCCTAAACCAGTAAACACGTGGATCTTACCCAACGGAAACTACGTCAACAAGTCCCAAACCATCGAAGATATCGAGACGTTTGATGACTTGTCACAGAGAAAGAGGTTCAAGGTCCTCCAAGATGACGGCTCGCTGTTGATCACAGAGACTCGTGTGAGGGATAGTGGTGTTTATCGATGTGTGGCCAAGAACATTAAAGGGTCTGTTTCTGGTGATGTGAATTTGACTATACACGATGGTAAGTTTACTTATTATATAGTACTTCTTTGATTGACATCCTATCCTTGTAACATGCATGGGGTAATGAAAAACAGTGTTAGTCACCCTGTGGATCACATACAAGGATTTCGGTTTCTTGATAGGCATTTTTCACCTTTTTAGTTATTTTGAATGCTCTTCTTATCTACAAAGACGGCTATGTGAAATTTCGATCTCAGTACAGCTTTTATCACACTGCTTTTAAAATAACCCATGCAATTATAGTCATTAACTAAAATTGGCCACTTTCGAATTCTCAGAAAAGCCTATCCTCCCATGCTCGTTCACGGGGTGACCAACACTGTTCTTCATTAACCCCGAAATGTGCTATTTAGTTGTACTGAAGTCTTTGGCATTGCCAGGTGAGGCGACTCGTAAAGGAAGGCTCGGTTCCCAGGGAATCAGGAATCCAGGAATTCAAAAAAGTTTTGTTTCTTGGAATTAAAAATCCCAAATCCAGAGTCCGAATCCTTCCCAATCTGTATTCCTTTGTTAGGGGGGCTTTTATTCTATGGAGAGTAAAAATTTCATACACCCCACCCCCACCCCCCATATGACTTAAGTCATACTTTCAGCCTTACACCTCTGCAACTTAATAACCCCCTACAAGACTTCTCAAGATGACCTAACCACCTCGCCTAATTTTGCCACTTACAACTTTTGCCATTACAGTTTTAATAATAACTTAATTTATTATATGGCAAGGTCGTAATTTCACGCGCTCTCGTTGGCCAATTTGTGATCCATAACTTACGGTACGGACCACTAACCTTTTTGTGTTCACCTTGCCATATAATAAACATCTCACTAACCTCGCTAGCTCGGACCGTACGTAAGTTATGGAACCTCGTTTTTTCCCACTTTTTTATGGCCCGCGCGTTACGCACTTGGGCCATAAGGCAGTGGAAAAAAACGTGGTCCACAACTTACGGTACGCCGGGCCCTCGCTCGCGCTCAGCTAATTAATTACCTCTGTTGCAGATCTTGTGGATGTTGACGCTAGTGTCACAATAAAGGACTACGTGTTCGATGAAGCTCTCAACGATAAGAAATCAAAAATGTACCGCACAATGGAACAGCACATGAAAACAAATGTAAATAGATAAGTACGGTACAGTTCAGCGTTTGGTACTTTGTTACCAGAAATGCATATATATTTCAGAAACGCTGGCCTTGCGTCAATAAAATGGGAGGGGAGGGGAGGTGGATGGGTGTTGGAGCATGGGATGCTTGCATCGTATTATATAAAACTTTTTCTCAAGCTTGCATGCCCCCCTCCCCTCGCACACACACAAAGTCCTGGCTATGGGCTTGGGTTCACCAGTCAAGCAAAAAACATTCTACCCAGGCCTCAAGGTACAAATTTGAATAATCCTTTGCACCTACTTCGCAGCCTGGATTGAATGCTTTGCGTTTGACCAGTGAACCAATGTATGAAAAGGGAGCCAATTTTATTGGCTAGTGTTGATAAGACAATAATTCAAGATTATGTTAACCTCAAATTTTCTTCTTCAGCTGACAAAGGTGTTTGAAGACATGGCTGGATTCCAGGAAGTTCAGATTCTAGGATTTCGGTACGTTTTTGGGCAACTTTATAAAACTTTATAACTTGGGAAAACATACAAACGTACATAGAACAGATGGGTGGGAAACACGTTGTGATTGGATTGTTCAATGCTCCATTTTCGAATTCTCTGTTATTCAGGGTTAGCCTCGTTTTTGTGTAGAATATTCGTGTGTTTCAGTGAAGGTCCGTGGAATTTCAAAGTGTATGTATTG
>JAADYU020122550.1:0-11828 GCA_011763375.2 Heteractis magnifica | reverse complement strand
GATTTCGGCCCCAACTCCGCTATCCCAGGTCTATATGATCAGGGAGCTCAGCCACAAGTAGGACTTAAGGCTTTAAGGGAGAGGTTAATCGGCCCCTAGACCACGTATGATTAACCCCTTGCTATGATCAGGGACAAACCCCATGATGTACGCATTTTGCTGGTGACTATGTCTTTCACGCTAGTGCTTTGCTCCATGTGGGACTTGTTTCGAAAAGGAAAAAATCTGTAAGCTTTATTAGGACTACTTTAGACATGCGCACACACAGAGTTGAACAATTTATGCGCATACGCTAAACGTTATGGATCCAATATCGAAAATTGGTTTAAGAAATTAAAATCAATTCTGTACAAACACTGGACGTGTTCTAGTTATTAGGAAAGCAAACCCATGGATGCACAGTTGTCGTTCAATACTAATACAAAAATTATCGCTATTGTCATGGCTGTCAAAGGCGACTGACGAGAAAAAGCGCTAGCACTGATATGACTTTGTTACTGAAGTAGAATATAACAGGATGGAATTTGCGCGAGTGGAGATCATAGGTGATGGTAGAACGTAGCACCAGGCTGAGATGAACAATTCATGCGCATGCACTAAATGTACATCTCATATCGAAAATTGATTCAAGGAAACTGCAATGATCCTGTACAACCATTAGATATCTTCTAATTACGAGAAAAACGAACCCATGGACATTTATCATTGAACAACGAAACAAAGACTATCACCATCATCATGGCTGTCAAATAAGCGAACGATAAAAAGCTCTGACATTTCTAAAATAGACACCCTTAACATGGGCGCTCATGTTCGAGAACTTGGCAAGAGATAAATAAATAACATCGCTCCATTATGACTAGCTCTGACATTGTTATAAAACTAAAATTTAACGGGATGGTTACTGATTATCTTTTTAGGTGGTGGGAGATCATAGGCGACGGTAACAACAATAATTCTGACGATAACACTCCTAATTTCACTAGTTTATTGAAATAACTTAAACATTGAGTGCAATATTACATGTAAATTGACTTATACGTCATATAGACTTACAGTGAGTGGCTTTGCTACTATTACAGTGCGAATAAAAAACCGTGGGCACCTAGAAATATTTCAGAAATTTTTTTTACTGCTTTTAGCCAATCAGAAATTGCTCTTTAACCACAAACATAACGACTACGTTTCTGATTGGTTGAAAAGCATTTCTGAAATATTTGTAGTGCCCACGGTTTTTCGATTCTCACATCGAAAAACATAAATTAGGCTAATAAATAGATCAAAATGAAAGACAAAACTTCTTTTAGTTCCACATGCAAATTTAACAATGTACAGGTTGAACACTCGAGATAACTACACGAGTCTTGATCATGTGCAGTCTACGTCCGTTCAAACCTGAGGTTTTTATAAAACCATTAACATGGGGAACAACTTTGCTACCTCAATATCAAACCACATAATTCGTCTTTCCGAAATTCAAAGAAATTAAGACTGGCACAAACTACAAACTCTTTCTCGTCCCGAGTCGATCCCAGAAATCCACAATGGCGGTACCTTTTGATCTTGTCCCCTAAGTCAGACCCACAATTCTGTGCAGCAGTAGTTTGTTTCCAGTCCTCGGTTGAATTTTGGAATAGGAAAATTTTCTAAGGTTATTAGATCAGGTCACGTGACAACCATAGACTATTAGTTACTAAAACGATAAAGGGAGTTTAGCCTTTTCATGTAAAATGTGTTAGTGTTCCTGTCATCCAAAATGGCTGCTGTCACGTGATCTTTAAGAAATTGGCTCTTATCCTGAATGAGTGTATTAAATTTGCAAGGAAAGTTTATAGACTTTTCCCTTATCATGCTTCATCGCCCTTGAAATAAGGCTTAAAATCGATACAAATGCTATCTATAAAAAAACTCAAATTGAAGCCTTTATTCACGACTGTCGAAAGACTTTGTGTGAAAGGTCTATAGGAATGTCTTTCAAATAAAATAGAAACTTAAGTTAAGTACCAGTTAAAATACTTGAATAGCTCTTATGACTACAAAAATACCTTAAAATACGTTACTTATGATACGAATTACCAATTAATACCAGATGATAAAATCAACATTTCCATCGGCAGATAGTTAACTGGGTTGAAGCCCAAGCTAACTATCGAAAACTGACGATGGAAATCGAGAGCTAGTCGTCTAAATGTGAAAACTGACCGACTACCAGTTCCAGTGTTAATTTGAACTTTAAAAAATGACAGAGAAGCCATCTCCAAGGCAAGATCCAACCGACCAGCCTAAGGACTGTCAGTATCGGTGAATTGAAGAGGCGTTACAAACTTAAACCATTAATCAAGTTGCTTTTTCTCCAAGTGAAGGCAATAGTGAAAGAAGCAAAAGATGAATAAATACACTTAAGCTGCCTATGCCACATCTGACAACCTTCTCGGTATAGATTCTACACGAGGCGAATTGTTGAATGACCAAATTAATTATATAGTTTGAGTGACACGTCTTGACGTTATAAAGGTTTTTCCTTTCCACATGCTAATGCACGTGGTTTAAAATGGCAAAAAAGAACTTCCGCGCGATCTAACCAACGTAACCATAAAAATGTCTGAGCTTTTAAAAATCTTCCAAAAATAAAACTTCCAGCGAAAATAAAGCTTCTTACACGAAATGGCGTTTCTATGTGTTTTGATTGGATGAATCCCACGCATGTTACGTCGTACGTACCGTACCGTGTACGTGCTGGAAGTCAGTATTTAAGCATCCCAGCGCTCATCAGAAAGGTCATTAGCTCTAATAATCGACGATACTGAGCTACGAATTGGATTATACGCTAATTAAAACTGAGAAATTAAAACTTGCAGTCGATAAAATCAGTGCTTCCTAAAATACTTCTACCTACTGAAAATTCTTTCTAATTCGAGTTAAAAATGACTTTTAAAAGTGTACCTGTCGTGTTGGTAGCCATGTTCATGGTCTAACTAACATGGCCGCGATGACGTCACTCAGTATTGACGACTATCAAGAATCGACAAAAGCAAAACGTACTGCGCATGCTCGGAAAATCTCGAACAAGTATCGAACACTTGACGACACCGATGATTTCCCGAGGAAAACAAATTGATGAACATTTAAGATTACTTCCTTCGAGCTGAAAAAGCCTACAGAAAGACAAGTGTCAGACGAAGAAAATTACATCAGGAATGAAGGGAAAGTTGTTTGCTTCTCTCAAAATCTCAGTTTTTTACACGCGTTTGTCATTTTACCGACGATTTTCCGAACATGCGCCCTAAGTCTTAAGAGTCACGTGAACAGCTATTAACCACGTACGATGTTGCGCGAATCATGGAACATGTCTCCTTCCACTTGGCCGAAGTCCTCTTCCTCTTCTTCCAGTTTACTCATTGGTTTATTCCTGGCAAGTGCGCTGTAATACTTGTACCTTATATCCCTGTGCTTGTAGAAGAAGTAGCCAGCTACGATGATTAAAGCAATGATTATCACCACCCCCACCCCTATCAGGACTTTATTGACGGTTGCCTGGACCTTCAGTAACCTGGCCCGCCCGTAAATCAAACAAGATACATTGGTAACGCCTGCTCCTACACCATCAACCGTCCCCCAGCACGGAATCTTCTTGGAGATGGTCACGTTCGCAACTCCATCGATACATTCGTGTGTGACCTTCTCGAAGTCTTGTTTCCTACACTTTGGGCATGCGTACAGAGATCTCCAGACGAAGTAATAGTTACAGTTTGGCCTTAGCACTTGAGTGTAGTTGTTTTCAGGTCCAGGGCTCCCTAAACCCGCTTCTACATCACACTGAAGATCAATAGTCGTTTTATATTTACTCATACCACGTCTCGCTGGAAAATACAGTAGAGAAGAAAAGTTCAGGAAGATGCCAAGAAAAGTTTAAAACCATACACTAACATACACTACTATTACTTTTATCTTAATCTTACTTTAATCCTTGATCTATCACGATACTGTATTCTACGATTTTGCGCTGTATATTATCTTGACGCGTTTTGTTCTCGTTGTTGTTGTTGTAGGTAGGGGGAATTTGGGATACCTGGTCAATAGGGTATACACCAAAGAGTAGATACTATGGATGCCAGCGGTTGAGATAAAAATAAGATTGACCCGATAGCCTTACTTGTAACATTCTTAAAACAAATGACTATCTAATTGCGGGCTCAACTGTAATAACAGCCAATCCAATCTCGTTCCCAGAGTCTGTCCGGCTTTTTGGTCAGCGAGTAGCGCCGGAAACTAAGACTCTAGGGGAATCAAATTTTCTTTTACCCCAGATTTTCCGGGGTTCTGGTTTGTGGGAGTCCGCTAAAAATCTTATCGCAGGCTCATTCAAGAAACAAAGTTGCAGCCAATCTAGAATCGTTGTACACTGCGCGTGTGCAGCAAAAAAGTCCTGTTTTAAAATCTTAACTCCATCTCACCAGAATAACACCTGTCACCATATAACAGCTCCACCATTACTCCTGAACGTACATCTTTCTTCTTCTTGAAACCGATGACCCTTCCAATGCCTATATCTCTTCGACTCCAAAAACTTGTACGACAGGCCATAACTGGTAGGCCTTCTTGTACGCCCGTCTTGGGATTAAAGAACGTACAAGAACTATTCTCGTGTTTAACGGTGCAAAGATTGACGTAGTATCGTTGACGATGTGGCGGCCAAATGCTATAGCGCCTTGAAAGTGTGAGTCTGCGCAAATTTGTCGTGGTACGACTTTTGGTTCTAAGACTGCCACCACCACCTCTACCTCTACCTCTACCTGAGCCGGCTGCACGGTTTCCAGATGTGCCTTGCCTCACTTGGTAATCCAGCACTTCAAACATGGGCCCGTTTTCTCGTGAGAGCTCGGAAAAATCGTAATTTACGTCTTGCTCTGGTGAGTACATACAGTAGTTGTTGGTACATCCGTCTCCGGTTGGTAGACTCAAGGTATTGGCGCCACAAGGAAGGCATTCGCCACTGCCGGGCTGTATGCAAAAATAAAACAACACTGAATATCATGGTCAAACAAGAATTTGCCACTACTGTTAAGTATTTCGCTTTCCGTTTGGTTCATTGGCTGTGGGAAATAAGAGTACGCACCATAGTAGATTGCACGTTCGCACGCGCACGGCCACAGACAAGACAATACTAGATTGGGATCATCATAAATGACAATGCAAAAAATAAAGTAATTATAACAAATAGAAAATGACTGAATAGTCAAGTCGCTTAGGTCCCAAAACATGGCGTGTGTATGACGAAGACACTATAGTTAAGTGGACTAAAAAAAATAGTTTATATATAAGTATACTATACTTACAGTATCGGCAAAGGTACCGTTTTTACAAGGAGTACACGAACTGGAGCCCTGCTTGCTAAATTTACCCTTTGGGCAAATACTGCAGTCAGTGTTCCCACTAACACTGTAAGAACCAGCCGGACAGGGCGTACAGTTCAAAGCCGAGCCGCCTTCGATACCAACAATACTGATGTTGTAGATTTTTCCCTCGAAAGCTGCTGATGTCGATCTCAGCTCGTCGCCTTGGCTGAAGACCCACCTACAAAACAATAATTTATTTATTGAAAAACTCGACTACACAGATTTTGGTATTTTCTAGCATTACTTAAGGTTCGAACACACGATGCGACGTTGCTTGCAACGGGTAAATCGTGTGTCCACCCGTAAAAGTGGAACTCTTTTCTACTTCTGCGACGTCGCGCGCAACAGTTGCACAGGTGGACACACGGTGCGATTTCCCCGTTGGAAGCAACGTCGCAGCGAACCATCGCATGTGTGTCCGAACCTTTAGGTTAAAAAAGGATGAACTGACTGGCTCATCACTGACTAACTGACCGACGTAGGGAGCGACTAACCCACTGAATGAATAATAAACCCACTGACCAACCAACCCACCCACTAACTTTGTCTCTCACAGATTGACTGACTTCCTGACTCATTCTCGAATGACTGGCAATTAATAAATAAGCGATGGTCAAGAAAAAAGCAGATTTTGCTAGCCCTGTATGATCATGCAACCAGAGGAAGAAAACAAAAAAAAAATATTATAGAATACACACCTGAACTGATAACTGGCGTTTTTGAGTGGATATATGTGCGGAATCAAACTACCATCTCTTTTTCGTTCATGTCTGTAGATAAACTGGTTTTTCGGGTTTGTACAGTTTAGTTGGTCAGCCAAAGTGTCATTCATCAAGACTTGAAATATTAAGTTGCATTCCCCTATGTCAGCTAAGTGATTTCCCGCAAGTTTAGAGTTTGGCTGGGTGAGGTTACAAACTACTGCGCAAGTGAAGGTGATGCGCGCAATGTTTGAAACGACTTTGTATTTGGGAGTCTGGATGTAAGACAGCACATCTCCGACCACACGGCTCGTGCGCACATGATCTCCGCTTGAAATCCATCCATTCTAAAAAATATTATGAAATCTATCGTAAGGAATAAATAGATAATAATGGTTTTCTTATATAGCACATTATACAAGCGCGCTTTACAATTATGATCAACGACGGACTTTTATGGCTTCATTGGCAGCTGAGTAGTTTGCAATGACGATCAGTGTCAGTATGAGATAGACAACTGGGATAGACTGCTTAACAGGGAGACCAAATTTTTCATGCGATTGTTTAACAAGGTTTTGAACATTCTCCATATACAGCTCAGGTTAATGAAGGGATGGGAGACAGGCCCCACGTTTTAAGGTCTAACCATTGGCAAAAGTAATTACAAAGGCAACACCTGCTCGGTTACTTTACATATAAATCCCTAGGCGTTTATCCAGCTAGGGAATGAACCCAATACCTTCCAGACAAAAGCTTCTATAGAGAAAGACTTTGAGGTCTTTGGGAACAAGAGAAAAACGTACCCCCGTCCCATTAATCCATGTATTAATGGTGTGTTTACCTTCACGCTACAGTCGCCACTACACTGTGCAGTAAACCCCTCGGGCAGACTATTGTTAGCCCAGCTGTAATAGTGTTTACCCATCAGAGCAACATAACCATTTGGACAATTCTTGCACGTAATTCCATCAGAAGAATGCTGACCTTTCGGGCATTGCTGGCATTTTGGCTTGCCTGGACTGCTTGGATCGTTAACTAACTCGTATCCTGGCTGACATCTGCAAGGAACGTCTTGAGGTTTTGCTTGAAGGGATGATGGAATACAGAGCCTACGTGGTTTACCATCAACTATTCGAAAATTAGAATAGCGATTATTTTAGATACTAAATGATGTACGGCAAAATACAACTTGCGTCCTTCCCCCAGCCCAGACATCTGGAAATGGCAAGTCAGCAACTTGATTGAAAAAAATAAATAATCCTTCGATAAATTTACCAAGATGAAGGCTATCAAGGGCGGCGTAGCTGTAGCACACTCGCCTCTCACCTCTGGGGTCTCAGGTTCGATTCCTGGACTCGGCATTTCATGTGAGTAGAGTTCTTTTTGGGTACCTTCTCTGGGTTCTCCGGATTTGCTCCCTCCACAAAACCCAACATGCTAAATTCCACCTAGATCTTTAAGTTAGCCATGCCCTGACTCTGATCAACCATGAGGTTGTTTCAGGGTTCGATAAAATTGATGTTGGGTGGCATGGGTGGCGCACGCGGTTAGTGCATGGCTTCTCACCACTGTGAGTCCAACAGGTCGGGTCACTGGTTCTAACCCTGCGGATCCCACATTTGAGTAGAATTTGATAGATGTGTTGTTCTCTCCCTTGCCACGAGGGTTTTTCTCCGGGTTCTCCGGTTTTCCTCCCTCCGTAAAAATCAACATGTGAGTTGAGTGTTGTGTGTTGTAAATGCTGAATGTAGTGGTAGGGGGTGGGTGAAGTGAACCTCACGGAAGAGCCCCTCACGGGTTTTTTATATATGTAAAACCAGCAGTTTTGGGCTTCTTTCGAAGATTTAAAAAGCACAATGCGACAGTTTACAAATGAAATGTCTGTCTTTGGTATGGTATACCTGGACTACACTCAATTATTTGTTCGTAGCATTTTACATAATTAAAGACTTGTTGCAGAAATCTAACTTACTCATGACATTAGAATAAGTAGGAGTCATTTTCCTGTAGAATTTTTCGTTTTTCAGTACACAAGTTTCCAGTTTTTCAGGAGCCATAATCAAATCATCTTTAGTACAGTTGACCAGAGGAATGCAGTAGGCTGAACCCAACATGGAATATTCGTTGTCTGAACAGGACTGGCAAGATGTCATCCCTGTTTGGGCAGGAAAGTGTAAAAATTTACAAAAAAAATGTTTCTGGATTCAAATGAAAATGAAAAGGATTTCAAACATTAACAGATAGTGGGTCATATATCTTTAATGAAGCCTTCATGATTATGCGTTATAAAACATGCATAGAGCACAAGCTGCGTAGCTGAGTGAATTCTTAGTCAATGACTAAATAGTTGATAACTAAACATTATTACACTTGAAATAGTTAGTAATTGTTTCATGGATATATGGCATGCACTCAAATTTAACATGTTTAAAATATCTTAATTACCTGTACTGGGCTGATACTGAAAGTAAGAACAACTAGTACAGCTCTGGGCACCCACTGTATTGCTGAAACTTCCCGCTGGACACTGGTTACATTTGGGTTCAGGTTCAAGTGTCCCAACCTACAACAATCAAGAAATAAATAGGCAATAATAGTAATAATAATGATGATGATGATGGTAATAATAATAAGAATAATAAATAGTTTCATGTTAGGTCTCTCCTTTGGTGTGAGGATTTTTTCCCAAGTTTTCTGGTTTTCCTTCTTCCGCAAAACCCAACATACTGAATTCCAATTCAATCTGTGAGTTGGCAATGCCCTAACTTATATCATAGCCCAGAAGTTGTTTCAGGGTTCAACAAAATTTGATGTAGCATATCATCATATCATCATACTGTATAATAATATGATGATATGATGGAGATTTTCGCTGTGTCAACCCTGATTACTCTCTATTAAAAAAAGTCATAAGATACATGTAGTAGTGATGGCAGTGAAGAGTTGGCTGACCATGGGGAAACGGTCAGCCAACAGATGGCTGAGTGTTGGTAGACATGTCTCAGCTGGTCATGGAATACAATGTATCCCTGGAAGACATTTACATTTTAAAGTAGATGTCATTAAAATTTGAGAAACCTGTTCATCTGTGTTGAATGGCAGCACCTTCTCATATTTACTTCAAGACCCTAAAATTTGCATCTCCTGATTATAGTTTGGGTGGCTGATATACAATGGAAAAGGCACACACACACACACACATCCAACATACCAGTGTAATAGACCTGATAAATGCTTTGTCTGCTATTCCTTGGTATGGAAAGCTGTAGCAGCGCTTGCGGTAAATCCACTTGAGTTGATGGAAACCCTATGACATAAAAGACACAAACTTCAAACAGGTCACATATAAGTTCAAATATTTAACAATATTTTGATAAAGAGTGTAAAAGAAGTGCAAAATCAGAGTTTGATGAAAACTTTTATCAACAACCATTTATTGGTGTTCCTTATTTGACAAAATAAGATAAATAGGAATAAGAACCACTCTGTGCTGCACTTACAGTTGTGACATTGTATCTGGCTGTCTTCCAAATTAACTGGTTGCCTTGAAATGACATAACTTGCTTATTGTCCACATAAAATGCCAGTCCATCACACCCGACATAGGTACTGTAGCATCTACGTCCTTCAATTCTGAATGTGAACTTCACATAGCTGTTCGGTGCAACAAACTGCTTTCTCATGGTCAGTACAGAGCTCATGCATCTTGTCCTTGCATTGTCTCCTGATTCAATGGTGTCATTGAAAACTAATGAAAAAATGGAAAATGACAGAAAAGTTTTAAAATAGCACTTTCAATAAATTTGCTAAAAATATAAAGAACACTAGTGTTAGAGACTAGTCATTAGAGTGGGGAGGGCTTGTGCATTTTTCCATTTTATGTCCATGGTTTTATGAGCTAGATAGGCTCTTTCTTACTGGAGAAAAATCATTGGCCCCAATAACATAAAATTATATAAGACTCTCTCCTCCCTGAAAGGCCTGTACAAATTTTTGTGACCCTCCCCTCTGAGTTTGGATGAAAAATGACCCTTCCCCCATTTGTACCACCCCTCCCCCCTCTTACTAATGACCCTTAAAGGCCTGCACATAAAAATCCAATTTAAAAAATGTTTGCTTGTAGATAACAGTAATTACAATTAGTCAGAATCACTTTGGGCTGATGTTCATTAATAGGTTATTCCAAATGAAAAAATTGGTAGATCCATCAATATTTGACCTAAATCCTATCGGACAACATAATTTTGATTGGTACACTTGTCTATGATTATTTAAATTCTCCAATCCCCCAACAATACAGAGCTTACAGGTCCACAGATATCCCACATTTAAACATGGAGTGCCAACCAGAAATTTATTGGAAGATGAAACAAGCAATTCATATAGAACTTACTGTAAAACCGGTTGGCATATATCTAGCATCACAATGCTCACTCTTATTGATTATGCTATTAGAGAATACAAGTACTTGAAAACAAGTGAAAAACCAAAATATTTTGTTGTTGAAATAAACTACTGAAAGCAAGTTTTCCCTTTATTCCTACATTATATATGAAGGAAAAACTATCCAAAAATAATACTTACAGCTGGCTTTCCAATGCTCACAGGGTCTAACGTAACTTCTGTAAGTTTCACAATAAGTATTAATGCCAGATTTAGCTGGAGGAACTGTCCCATTTTTTGTCCAGCTTCCCCAGTCACTGATTTCTTTACCGCCGGCACTGAAGGTTCCCTTGGGACACCGAACACACTTAGTCTTATTAACTGATAGACCTTGACCAGGTGGACAAGCACACTGCACCACTACAGGTTTTTTTAACAGACTTGGGTCCTTTACAGTGCTGTACATGTAAAAAAAAAAAAAATAACTAAAAGAAAAAGCTACTTGGAACTATGCACAGGAAAATTTAATAAATCTACTTTTCCACTGAGACCAGATTACATGATGCATTAAAGGCTCAGTTTTCATTAATTTTGTACTTGTTAATTTTTGCTCATTTTCCTTATTAAAGAATAGTTATATCAAATTTATTACTTACGAATCAAAATATAGCTTGTTTACAGTTACAATTAAATATACTAGAATAATATATCTTTTCTTTGAAAGATTTCCAAAATAAACACCCTTTACCTGTAGCATAAATTAAAATAACCTTGTAACCATGTATTCAAAATCACACTATCATTTCATTTTAGCTAAGCTTCATTTATTTGGAACTTTGATTGTGGTTCTGATAAAATAGGCAAAGTTTTATGTATTGTACTCCCATTATCAGTGACTACACAACTAGTAGAGAGTTTTTAACAAATTTTCAAGTCAACAGACACACATACACGCACAAACAGTTGAAAATGCCATAATAAGAATATATTGGACTCATTCTTTTTGGAATTAATGGAACATTATAATGTTATAGTTTTGGTTAATTTTCTTTTATAAATATTTGTTAATAAGTTTCAATTTATAGCTTAAAGGATGCATGCATCTTAAAGTATATCAAATAGCAAAGAATTCAAATTCACAAAGTTTAAGTTAACAGACGATGACAAGATAATTGTCTGAACTGTCAACATGTGATATATCAGATTGATGCTAATCTCTTATAGGGAAAATTTAGGCTTGAGATCTCAAATTGGCTTCATAAAAATAAAACAGGTTTTTTTCAGGATTGAGAATGTAGTTATCGAGTAGGTGTGTGAATTGAAAACCCTCTTCCTGTGGGATTTAGCT